>JAFMPE010118038.1:567-26332 GCA_024759925.1 Ficus religiosa | reverse complement strand
CAAATGCAATATGTGTTTGGGCTATTTATATTTTAATATTCATTTTAAAGTGTATTGATAAAAGTGAGCGTTTAATGGGATTGGTAAAAAAAAAAAAAAATAGATAAATAATAAAATGAGTGTGTCTTGTATTGAAATGAAACAAATGAGGTATCCAAATACATATTATATTGTATTATGACATAATATAAAATGAATGTATCTCCCAAATACAACATCAACTAGGATAAATAAAAAAAAATTCATATCACTCGTAAGAACACAAAATATTGAGATACATGATATAATTCAATTTTAATTAACAAGATTTTGAAGACGGGTCAATTTATTNCAAATGCAATATGTGTTTGGGCTATTTATATTTTAATATTCATTTTAAAGTGTATTGATAAAAGTGAGCGTTTAATGAGATTGGTAAAAATAAAAAAAAATAAAATAGATAAATAATAAAATGAGTGTATCTTGTATTGAAATGAAACAAATGAGGTATCCAAGTACATATTATATTGTATTATGACATAATATAAAATGAATGTATCTCCCAAATACAACATCAACTAGGATAAATTAAAAAAAAATTCATATCACTTGTAAGAACACAAAATATTGAGATACATGATATAATTCAATTTTAATTAACAAGATTTTGAAGACGGGTCAATTTATTATAGTAATTGACATATGGAAATTTATTAATTTACATTCACTTGGACAAATTAAGTAGACATCCCAAGTTTCTTAGACAATAAAAATACTAATAGTATATTAAATATATGATAATTTTCATCAATAGATCCGCTCAACCTCCGGGAAAAACATAGCACAACACACTAGGGACGGATTTGCTGAAAATCCTTCTTCGTAACCAAATTCTTGAACGCAAATTAAGAAAAACTAGATACGGATTACTAAATTAAAATAAAGTATCCCAAAAGATTTAAGTTTTTTTTTTTTTTTTGGGTAAAGGGTAGAGACTAGAGAGAGAGAGAGGGGAGAGAGAGAGAGAGGGGACAGGTGGTGGGGGGTTGAACAGAAGTAGTACTGAATGGGGGGTGATGGATGCTTCAAGGTTTGGGTCCTTTTTTTAATCTTTTATATATTTTCCGTTCCCTTTGAAAAAGCGAGAAAACGTTTCGTAAACAGACAAACAGATTCTGGTTTTTTGCACAAACCCCGAGAAAGAGAGAGAGAGAGGGGGAGGGAGTTTTAGAGAGAGAAAGAAAGAGGAGAGAGAACAAACAGACAAAGAAAGACACTCACCAACATCTAAGAATATTGTTTTTCTTTTTTAGAGTTACTCACTCTCTCCTACCACCACCCACACGAGCGGTTCTCGAATTGCATGCACTGCACAGACTTTTTTTTTCTCTCTCCTTTTCTTTCCCTCAATTTTTTTTTATTATTTATTATTTATTTTTGAAACGAACCCCATTATTATAATGTTTTTTTAATTAATGAGAGAAAAGATCAGTCTCAAAATAAGGAACCTGACCTCATTTCTACTCTCCACAGAGAGGAGTGAACCCAAAAAAGAAAAAAAAAACTGAAAAGAATCGTGTGGGTTCTTCTCTCTTGTATCTCCTCTCTTTCTTCATCTTGTTATATTTGTTTTTGTTTTTGTTTTTGTGTTTGTTTTTTTTCTCTCTCTGTTCAAACAGAGAAACCCAGTCTGTTTCCTGCTGGTTCCCGTTTTCTTTAACATTGTTTTCTTCATTCTACTTAAAATCCCATCTCTGGACCACATCTCATTATCTTCCTTGATCCTGTTTTCCCAATACAGAATCTGTTGTTTTTTTTTGGTTTCTTTTCTTTTGTATCTTCTCATAAACGCTTTGATATCTCTAATCATGTGTTTTTCCTTTGTGGCATTGTACTAGCTAGCTATATCTAGCACCTGAACTTGTCTTATATATTATTTTTCCTTGGGGTATTTTTTTTTTTTTTTCCCTTTCGTTTTCTTTTCCTTTTTCTAGGCCTCCAATCACGAATGAGTCCGACTCTTCAACACCTGAAGTGTGACTCTTACGGTTTCAGTGGGTACCTAAACGTCAACTTTCTGCCACCACCACCACCACCACCACCACCACCACCACCACCACCACAGCCCAACCTTTCTCTCTCTAAGAGTGGGGCTTTTCAAATGGGCTTTGAGGAAAGTGACAGAGCTTGGGTTTTTCAGTCATTGGAGAGCAGGGGATCAACAGACAGAACCACTACTGGTCTAAATGGTGAACATGTTTTTGATGATACTCAAAACAGACCGTCTTTGAAACTTGTTGAGGAATCAGATGGTAATAATAATAGTAATAATAATAATATTAGGACCGGTTTGGGTGGGAAAAGTACTGGCCATACCAAGCTATGTGCAAGAGGCCATTGGAGGCCTGCTGAAGATGCGAAACTCAAGGAACTTGTGGCCCAATATGGTCCTCAGAACTGGAACTTAATTGCCGAAAATCTTGATGGCAGATCAGGTATCCTCTTTTTTTTTTTTTTTTTTTTTTTTTAATATAAAGAAAATGCCCAAAAGTCAAAAATGAAGTTTTTTTCTTTGGTCTGTGATACGGTAATAAGTGAGATCTAATGGGGTGATTGAATAATTTTGACGTTCGTTTGTTTGTTTGCAGGGAAAAGTTGCAGACTGAGGTGGTTTAATCAGCTAGATCCAAGGATCAACAGAAGGGCATTCAGTGAGGAAGAAGAGGAGAGGCTGTTGTCTGCTCACAGAGTGTATGGTAACAAATGGGCAATGATTGCAAGGCTTTTCCCTGGCAGAACAGATAATGCTGTGAAGAACCATTGGCATGTCATCATGGCAAGAAAACACAGAGAACAGTCCAATGTCTACAAGAGAAGAAGATCCTCCTCCTCCTCCTCTTCTTCTTCTCAAATCCTCCCAAGAGTGGTTCTTGACTTGACCTTTGAACAGCACAACATTAATGCCTCTAGTACTGAATCCACCTTCTCAACCACCATTGATGACCAATCTGCAGCCTCTACTTGCACTGATCTCTCCCTCACTCCCTCCTCGAGTAGAGTTCCTCCTAGATTCTTCACCAAGCTCAGTCCATCTTCACCCCACCAATCACGAGTTGGTATGTGCCCTTTTCATTTTTTTTTTCTTCTTCTTCTTTTTATAGCCTTGTTTGTTGTTTCATCTTTTTTGGTGTATATCATTATCTGTCACTAGTTTGTACCGACGAAGTGACTTAAATATTTTGTTCAATTTTGATATATATCTAACCAATCAAACCTTATTACATGGAGTTTGATATTAAGTTATAAAAAATAATCTTAAAATATTTCAAACTTATTAAAATAATGATATAGCTTAATATTATTGGTTCGATATCATTTGCGATGTCAAAAATTAGACAAGAGATTTGGTTCCCAAAATTTAAGTCTTGTACCTGTACTAAAATTTGGCTGGCATTACAAAAATATAAGGTAAAACAACGGTTTTATTACTGGGCTTTGTTCTTGAGATTCACTTTTTATTAGTACATAATACTGTCTAAACGTTTTTGTTTTGAACAATAGTTATGTGTAAACAAAGTTTGGCGTTTGCTAATAATTAAATATCAATGTTGCTGTCGTGTGCAGGCGTAAAAGACGGGGGTTTTGACAAGTTAATAGGCCTGTGCCGAGTTGGGGAAATGAAAGGAGTTACCATAACTCATGTGGGTTTGGACCAAAGTGGTCAATCGGATTCAAACTCAGAAAGCTCCGCAACTGAGTCAGTTGCTACAAATAGGACCAGCAATCTTACCATGTCCGGGCAAAACCTAAACGCCAAACATGGAAACATCATCGGTTTGCCCTTCATTGACTTCCTTGGAGTTGGAGCCGCCTAGTTCATAATTAATAATTCCCACCCCACAACCTTCTATTAATGGCCTTGGGCTTTCAGGTAAGCACTTGAAGCCGGCTTTGGTAGAGGGAGAGAGATAGAGAAGTGCAAGCGTGAGCGTATTTCTACACAGTTTAATGTACAGTAAGATCCACAGAAGGAAAAAAAAAAAAAAAAAAGTGAACCAAAGTTATGATTTGGTAAAAACCAGGAGAGAGAGAGAGAGAGAGAGAGAGAGAGAGAGAGAGAGGAGGGGGAACTAAGAGGAGTTAATAGTTTGAAAATAATGATGAGAAATCTTTTTAGACTTTGTTATTTTCATTCTTTTGTGATGTCATGGCGTTTTGCACATGAAGGCAAAGCCAAAGTTTGCTTCTCTTTAGGCCATTAACTGATCAGATGAATGAATCTGCCCAACTTTCATGACTTTTTTTATTCTGGTCCATTTCCTTTTTTTTTTTTTTTTAACTTATTTTTTGTTTTCCCTTTTGACTCATGTTTTTACCCTCGATAAGAAAAAAATACCATGTTTTACACGACGTCCTGATGGTTTTAGGATTTTACCATGACAATAAACGTATAATTAGAGTTTATAAAAAAAAAAAAAAAGTCTATTTTGAAGTAATTTTTCTCTACTACATACTCAAATAGTATTTTAAGCATATTTTCTTGTGATGCTCTCAAATAGTACCTCTTTTTTTTTTTTTTTTTTTCCACGCGCATTTCCTAAATTATTTATTATCTAGTCCCTACTATAAATCCTTCTTTTCTAAAATGTGTTCTCGTTTACTGTTTGTTTTCTAATGACAAATTAAAAACTTCTAAAAGATATCCGCATCCAATCAAAAAAACATTCAACAAATCAAGTATACACGTGATTTTCAATTAGTTTGGTAAAAATTTGACAGTCCGGAAGCTAAAAAATATACAGTAGCAATTACGATTAGTGAAATTTCATTCAAATACTTGTCATCGTATTTCTGTTTTTATCTTAATTTTTTTTTCCTTTGTAAAGTTGTAAGTGTACACTCAAAAATTTTCAAATAAATTTTTTTTTTTGATGTAATAATAACAATATTAATTTTAAAATCCTAAAGTGATGAGAAAAGGTTGTTATAATTGCAAGAAATAACCTCATGTGTCTGAAGTCATTACTTCGGGGTGTTTGATTAATGAGTTTAGTTTAAGGGCCCGTTTGGTGTAGTAATTTGAGTTGGGATTTTTAAGTTTTAATAGTAAATTTTTTTAAATTTTCAGAAAAAACAAAAAATTTTTTGGGAAAAAGACAAACTTTTTGAGAAAAAGACAAAAAAAAGTTTTACGTTGAATGATTGGAACCAATTTACCAAACAGGCCATAAGATTTTTAAGTTTCAATAGTAATTTTTCAGAAAAGATAAAAATTTTTTTTCAGAAAAGACAAAAAACTTTTTTAGAAAAAGACAAAAATCATAATGAAAAATGTACAATTTAATTCAAACAGAACTAACGACCAAAACTTTTTCATGTCTTATTTGTGTTTTTCTCTACAAAAATATTCTGTCTATTTATTTATTTATGAAAAAGTTTATGAACTAACGACCAAAATATTCTGTCTAGTTCAAAAAATTTTTTGGGAAAAAGACAAACTTTTTGATAAAAAGACAAAAAAAAAGTTTAAGTTGAATGATTTGAACCAATTTATCAAACAGGCCATAAGATTTTTAAGTTTCAATAGTAATTTTTCAGAAAAGACAAAATTTTTTTTTTCAGAAAAGACAAAAAACTTTTTCAGAAAAAAACAAAAATCATGATGAAAAAAGTAATTTAGTTCAAACAGAGCTAACGACCAAAACTTTTTCATGTCTTATTTGTGTTTTTCTCTACAAAAATATTCTGTCTATTTTATTTATTTATTTATTTATGATTTGTTAATTGGTGTTATTTCTTTTAAGGTCAATTAGTAAGGTTCCTAATAGTATTCATATAAATTTAAGAGTGCATGAACTAAAGAGGTGCGTGGCTATCAAATTGTGTTACATCAAGTGGGGTCTACATATAAAGATCATGCATGGGGTATTTAGAAAATAATAAATCAGAAAAATACGTGACACTAAAGTTGTTCATGATTGCTTAGTGGCCTATCTTTGAGACTTTGACTGACATAATACAATTTTGTAGAGATGTGATGTCAATTCACAGAGAAAATATAAAAAGTGAAAGGGGGTAGTTGCACATTTATGTTCAATCTATCTATCTATCTGCCTGTCTCCTTTTTTTTAGTTTCTCTTTTCGTCGTCTTTTTCGTTTTCTTTGTTGAAAAAGCTTCCGTGCGCAGATTAGTCGGTGCTGGGCTTGCATTGGTTTCAATTACGAAGGTGGGCTTCACATTTGGGCTCAAATATTTAGTAGATAAAATGGAAAATTAAAAAATTAAAAAAAAGAGCAAAATAAGAATTTTTGAAAGAAATAATTATAAAAAAAAAAGTCTATTTTTAAAGTTATATTTTGAAATATATCCATTTTTAGATAATATTACGTAAATATCTATTTTTTTATTAAAAAAATTACTTGTAGTACATTTTTTTGTCCTTGTATTATATTTAACATTATTTTCTTCGATTATGATTTGTATTTTTTTTCCTTATTTATTCATCATCATTATATCTTTATCTTAATGACTAGTTCTTTATTATATTAATAACTTATTAGTATAATTAAGGTTTTATAAACATATTTCTTAAGTATGGTTATATTTCTTATAAACCTATTTTTTTATAGTATGATTAATGTTCTTTATGATAATTACAACGTTATTGTGATAATTTATTTATTTATTTTAGTATTATTGGTATTGTTTTAATAGTTAGTTTCTTAAGTTTATATATATGATGAAATTGTTTTTTTTTTTAATTTTATGATAATTACTATACATCTGATTTTTTTTTTAAGGTTTTAAAGTGTTTCATATTTTTTTACAATATCTATTTAATTTTGTTGTATGTTCGTTGTGAATTTTATTTTAATAACTAATTATTTATAATAATGATTGTTTTTCCATGTATAATACAAGTAATATTAGTTATGGTCCTTTTTTTCTTTATAATAAAGCAAATAAAATGATCTTTTTTCCTTTTATAAAAGATTTGTTTAGTTTTGCATTTTTTTAGAGATTTTTTCTTTCCTTTTTTAATCGATTCTTTATTTGTTTAGTTTCAATTCTCGATAAAAGTATAATATAGTTTTAATAAGTATCAATTTAGATATTTATGTAAATAATCCCACGTAATATAATATATATATATATATATATGTTCTTCCTCCTCTCTTTCTCACTCGTCCTCTCTCTAACATAAAACTAGACATATAAACTTGTTATTAAAAATTAATTGTAAATCTATTATTTTCTACAAAATCCATAGATTTACCCGAAAATTTACTATAATTTATCATCTTTTAAAAAATCTGCTATAAACTTTAAAAATACCTATAAAATATGTTATTTGCTACAATTTTCCGAAAGAAAATTGGCTGAAAACCTCTAGTAATAAAAGTAAAGAGCATAAAATTTTTTAAGTTAAGGTAAATAACATATTGATCATGGTAAATAAATTATTTACGAAGTATTATCTACAATAAAATTATCTTAAAATTATGTTTGTATAAATTATTTGCGGTAAATATTATATATGTATGATAAATAATTTATTTACAAAACATACTTACAATAAAATTTCCTTAAAAATTTCTCATACATAAATTATTTAAAATTAGAATAGACAAAGCTTTAATATTAGATAAATTGAACCCTAAAACCAACAAACTATACAATATCTATTGGGGTTAAACTTCGTTTTCCCATAATACCGTTAGTCTTCGACCGTTTAAGTGGATGAACGACGAATTTCAGATCCGAATATACTTAATATTCTCATAAGTATGGGATGGACCCAATTTATGATCTCTGCTCGTTTCATTACGAACGATGATTGTCGCACTTGTACATTGAATCAATCATTTCAAACGAGAATCGAACGTCCATTGAATCTAATACAAGTCATGAACGGCACGTTCGCAAGAACTAGGCCTTCTTACCTAATTAACATTTGTCGTCCAAGCTTAACGAAAATTACAAGGGATACTTCCAATAACCATCAAGATCACAATTGACAATGACATGTCAGATCCATCATGATAATTGACAAGTCCATGATTGACAATAACGTCACATCCTCAATAACTGCTAAGCCCACTATCTGTGATTTATCCCAATAACTGCTATGTCCACATCGTGACATGTGTACTAGAAGATATTGGATGAGAACCGCTCACCTCAGATCTACTATTATTTCTCTATAAATAGAGGAAGATCCCCTACAGACAGATGACTGCTTTTTGTCTGATTTTTTCTTACTCTTACGCTGTCAAAATTCACCTAGAAAAGTTGTAACTCATTGTATTTGAAAACACTCATAGACAGTGAAGAAACTACACTCACAAAGGACATAACACACATTTAGCAAACCTCTATAAATTTTGGTGTTGTTGATTCTCTTTTCATTTTTCTTGATTATTTCGATATTATAGTGCTTTATGAATTTCACCAACGATTTCCAAGGGCCCAATTGAATATCTGTTTCATTCCTTTTTCACAAACTTCTGTTCAAAATTTGACGGTAGATTCCCAGTATCTACAATACCTATAAATGAAAATATACACAAAATTATACAAATCAATGGTTCAAGCATTAAAAAAATTACAAAAATAAAAGATATAAGAAAAATGAATGAAAACCCTGTGATTGTTTCCACAAATCTTCAAGTTTTTTTTTTTCTTTTCTTTTTTCTTTTCTTTTTTTTTTTTTTTTTTTCAAATTCCTCCTCCTTGCTCATCAAATGCTATCTCCCTTAAAATTTTTATAGAAAATATAATCCTAAAACTGAAAACAAAGCTAAAATCTTAAAAATCCTACACTACTATTTTTTGGGTCTTTTTTTTTCCCTCATTTTCTTCTCTGCTCTCCTCTCTCTGGTTTTTGGCCTCTGTTCTTGACCCTCCCCAGAGCTCACTCGAGCACACTCAGCCAAAAAACCCCAAATTCCACTCTTTTTTATTTTTAAAATTTTTTTTTCTCCTTTTTATTTTCCTTTCTTTTCCTCTCTTGCTTCAGCAGCAGCTGTGGGCCCCGCCTGACGCACTGGGACACGCAGAGGCGTGCGACTGGAGACTCGAGATATTGCACTCCACGTGGCGAGTTTGGAGAGGGTGAGAGCACGAACTCACGGCGCTACGATGGAAAGCGCAGCATAGGATCGAACAAGCTTCAGCATGACACGTGGCGCTCCCTGGCTGGATTTTAAACCCTTTTTTAGGCACTTGATGCCCGTTTTACCCCCTATTTGAGCTCAAAATTCCCATTTTACCCATTCTCACCTAATTAACCTACACAAATTGGAAAATTAATTATTTAGAGGGGGAAAATTAACAACATCATATTAAAAGTAATATTAGACTAATTAGATAAAATTAAATTAAATTACACACAATCAAAATAAACTAATTTAAATTAAAACTATGCAAAATTAAGCTAAATTAACTTAAAATAAATGAAAATGCTCAAGAACATGATCAATTTACATGCATAAAAAGTGAAAAATAACTCAATTTTATAGAGTTATTAAAATCCTTGCGTCTTTTAACAGGGCATCTAATATTGTTTAGAATGGATAACTCTAATCTAGGTAAACTTAATTCTACCCTATAATTCCTTCCAACTTGATTGAACTTTGTATCGATACTATGTAAGTATCTAGAGCAAAATGCGACATTCATCAGACAAGTATCATTCTACAATTGCGAACATAATAAGCTTTAAATATTCTCATCTAACGTTCAACTAGGTACATCATTGATGTTGCAAAGGTCTAGCAATACTAGTCTTATCCGGTAAAGTGAATGGATAAATGAACCATTATGTCAAAAACGAATGGTGGGAATATCATATGAAGTTTACATAGGATAATCCAAATTTGGAATTCAAGTCGTCTTACATCATCCACTCTCAAAACGCAATTACAAATCTCTTTATAGAATATGCACAATGGGCAAGAGGTGTTCCAGAAGAAAATGACAATGACAATCACGACTTTTAAGTCCTAAAATCTTAAATTCTTTAATATTAACACATCTTGATATATTTAATGCATAGCCGCACAGAATCTCTATCTTCTTTAAGAACTCAGCATATAATTTTTTTCTCACAAGGTGATAATGAATAACAAGAAGTAGGAAACATTGTCGTATCACCTTTTTCAATTGGATGAAATTCTTCTCTTTTTCAATTGCTTGAGATCATAACGAGCCCTTTCATTTCGACTTTCCTTCTTCATTCATTAATGTACCAAGAATACTATCACACATTTTTTAAATTCGCATAACATCTTAGTTGTATTGTAACAACACAGTATGCCAACAGGGTAATTAAACCAAAAAACAAAAACAAAAAACAAAAAACTTTTCTTCTTCCAACCCATTTGATGTGAAAGCTTATTACCTCAGTTCCATTAATTTACTCTTATCAACTTTACCAAACGGAGGAAATCGAAGACAACGCAATTGATTCAGCAAATCACTACCCGAAAGTTTCTTTTGCGAGCTTTTCTTTTCCTTTTTCCCATCAAATAACCAAGCGAACACCATCTATGTTTAATAGGAAGAAAGAGGCGATCGATGACCCGTAAAGCACTCCTCTAACAATACTTTAAGCGTCTACATTGAGTATTCTTGTTACAAGAAGGGCAAGCCAAAGTCCCCGGATATACCCATCTAGAAAAGTTCGCATAAGCAGGGAAGTCATCAAGTGTTCACAACACCATACTCATCCTTGAAGTTTTGCTTCTTAAACGCATCAAATTTATCAACTCATACTTGCCACAGCATCTTTAGCTCATCAATCAAGGATCGCAAGTATACATCGATATTATTCCCAGGAAGACTAGGGCATGGGATGAGTAATAATAACATAAAAATATGGTTGTTTCATGCACAACCAGGAAGGTAAGTTATATATAGAATAAGAACCACGGGCCATGTGTTGTGACAACTGCTCATGCTACCAAAAGGATTAAAATCATCAAGTCTCATATTATGGGATTCTCTAGCAAATGACTCGTGCAACATGTCAATATGCATGCTTTTTTGTCTCCCGTATGCCTTAGCAATCCATCATCAATTCTTTCATCATAATATCACATTATTTCTGAAGTTATATATCGCGACATGAATAACCTTTGAAGTTTTGGTACAACCTCTTTTGTGGAACCTTTTTTTTTTTTTTTGGTTTCTTTTTCATTACTTTCCTTATTTTTCCACCTAGATTGTCCACAAGTTTGACATTGCTCTTCTTTTTTATTCTCCTTCTGATATAACATGTAATCATTCTTACATGCATCTATCTTCTCATATCCAAGACCTAAATCTCGCACCATATTTTTTTGTCTCGTAGTGATAGTTTTTATTTTATTTTATTTTATTTTATTTTTATTTTTTTTTGGCAATGTGTGACCTTTAGGTAGCACATCACCTAATAAGTCTAATCATATAGTGAGTGCTGTGTTAGTCTTAGTGTTTAAGACACTTCAATTGTAGGAGTTTTACAGTGAAATGAAACTTTGAGTGTCTCTCACAATCTGGATATAACTTCTCTTTTGCATCCCTTAAAAATCTAAAAAACTTAGCAGCTTCACCATTTGGCTCCTCGGCTTCATGTATTCTAGAATCTCCGAATATCCAATTTTCGTTATAAGGACCCCCAATGTGATCCTCTAACATATCATCCATTGATTCTCCATCATCATCAACTTCCTCACTCTTATAACTTATTTACTCATCACCTATGCCTTCCCCATGCATGCATGTACCATCGAGTATAGATCCTTTCAGTCTCATGTATAGTAAAACCATTATCAACTTCCTTTCGACTTTTAAACAGACCCTTATTGTGTTTTACACACGAGCAAGGGACGAAATCTGAGTTCAGTTTGTGCAAACGCGAAATCAAGAAAAGATTAAACCCCTTGCTCATACTCAAAAACTTAGCCTATTTCGATTATGCATCCAGCTCTTGTCCATGGCCAATAAGCACCAACACTAGACAAATGCAAGAGGTGTATAAGGTATAATATATGAATTATGGAGGATTACATAAAAACTATAATGAGAAAACTTGCATCAAAATGTAAATATTTATATGTCCATGTGCTGTTATAAGTTTCTAAATATTTAAAGACTAAACCAGATATAGTTGGTCTACGACTGATTTAGGATTAAATAGTAAATTAAAATCATTTCGCTTCACTCCATACGTGTGTATTTATAAAAGTGTTTCAAGGTCTCCAATAGAGCATAAACCTATATGTCCCCAAACCATCGTGAACTTTTACTTCCATTTTCAGTTCATTTTTCCAACAACCAAATAAAGCACCCTGCACCCTAAAAATACAGTTTTATTTCATATGTTATCAGCTATAGCTGATAACATAACATGAACCAGAACCTAACACCTTAAACATTCCGTGTTTGTATACCCATTTCACATGGCACCAACTAAGAAACATATATATATATATATATAATATCGAGAAGCGTGAGAAACGGTAGTGGGGAAAATAAGAGTTGGAATGAGGGTTGTTATCATACAATTTCAAGTCTCCCACGTCATTTCTCAGGAAACAATCAGAAATTATAACAAAAAACATAAGAAAAACATGAATCTATAAATTAGAAAAGTCCCCAATGAACTACGAAGTCTCCAATCTACAAGCTTGGGAAAAATTCTATAGATTAATAAACAAAAACCAAGAATCAAAATCAATTTCAAAAGTAAGATTATCAAAATCACAAATCAAAATCAAATCCTTTTGAAAATGAGAACGAGATAGACTTTAGATCTGGCCTGAGGGAAGAGAGCGAAAAAAAAAAAAAAAAAAACCAAAATTAAACACCAAGAGAGGAAAATGTGAGACATCGAAGATGTGAAAGATCGTAGAGATGAGAGAGAGCAAATAGAAATATCATGGAGAGGGAATACAAAGATTTTGAGATCAAATATTTGATAGAGAGAGAGAGACGACGGATATCAGAATGAGGAGAGAGATTGACGAGGGATATCAAAAAGATGAGAGTGGACAGAGAAACATTAGAAATGGAATTTTCTTTTTTAGAGAATTAAAAAATTAACATATTCATACTTATAAAACAATTTAAATTTCATAAGAAAAAAATAAGCTAATGCTAGTTTATAGTATTTTATTTAAATAATTATAAATATTTAGTTACGGATATATCTTTTTGACTAAAACATTATTAATTTCAAGTTTTGCTAATTGTAAAATTAGTCACATATATATTAATTTTGTTGTGAGTAAAGGTAAAGTTTTTTTTACTGTCCTTTCCTTAATCAGCCACGCATAGCTTTGCTAGTCCATTAGTCGGCTAAAGGATGAGTTGCTTATCTGAGTTCCTTACAACACAAGCACATAAATGGATGAGCTAATAGTGGTAGACATACATTGGACTGAGCCTAAAGTGGAATTGATTTGATTAATAATTTCATTTGATTAATCAATTCCCTTTAATATTCATATCCTGTGATCCATCTTAATCTTGACATGATTGCATGTCTTATTATCTATGAATTATGTTCTTTGATATACTAAGAGTGAAACTACAATAGCTGGAAGTTAGCATATCTTTATATTGGAGCATCACTTGTAAACTATAGAACATTATTTATCGATATGGAATCCATTGATATTTTACAAAGAGTTAATGTTATATACTAAAAGAGATAGCTCCGGTGTTGGAAAGGAAATGATATCCCGATCATTTAGTAATAGGTTCATTAAGTGATTTCTATTAATATGAATTTATGAGTAGGGCTATTCCAGCAGTGCAATGATTAAACTTTACGATAAAATATCGAAAAATGTAACATAACTTAGCCTAGCCTTGAGACCATCATGGATAACCTATATGGATATTACATAGATGATTGATGGTGAAAAAAATTATTTGAAACTTTTGTGAATATGCGGTATGTAATAAAGAGTATATATTTGGATTTTTACTTTATTGAATAATAAGTAGGTGTTTTAGATAGATAATAGCCCTAGTGATATTATTTAATTTAAACAAGAAACTTAGTAGCTTCCATCTTCGCCTATAAATAGACCATTAAATGGACTCTCTCTCTCTCTCTCATCTTTCCACGTTCATGCACATGTACTTTCTTCGCTGGAAATCCCACCTCTGGCCGGAATCCGCCTCCACTCGCCGACCGTCGAGGGAGCCCACATCTCGAAACTGCCAACTCCGAAGTTTTGCCGCCTAACTGGCCATTGTTCGTCGGACATTGGAGCTATAAGTTTTGATGGCGAAACTTTCCGGTGCCATTCCGATCAACTACACCACCATTTCGTGAGCTGTTGGTTTCATTGTGTTCCAATTGTCGAGAAAAAAAAAAAAATAGTACATTCTTACTCCGATCATCATTGGCAATTTTCCAATCTACCGTCGCATGCGATTTCAATTTTTAGGTAGTTTTTGACAAGTTAGATATTGTTTCGATAAACTGACATCGAAAATGGGTTCATCTCTGCGAGAGATATTCAAATCGGAACCCATCTTTGCCCCTTTTTCGCCTCCGGTCATCGGTCAACGCCGTTGACTAGGGAAATTGTGTAGGAAAAAGGGGTAATTTATGCAGTAGAATTTCAAAACATTTTTCTTAAAATCTTACTAACTCATGTTGTCATATACAATAAATTATTCTACAATCTACGTACCTTGAGAGAAGGCAATAGGAATGCCGGAAGATGTGATCAAAGAGAGCTTCAACCAACTAGCCTTCTTTACTATTCTCCAATTCTCAGACTGTAGAGTGTGTGGGCACTTAATCTATCGATTGGTATTCATGTGCGGCTTTCTCCTTCCAATCACTCAGAACTCTTGTAGCTTATTATTAATTACTATAATGAGAGAATAATAATAAGTTCACTTACCTTATAGTCTGTGGCCTAAATAAAATAGGAGCTCAGAGGGTCTTATTTATAGTAAATGGACTGGGTGGAATTTGAATTCGAATATCTCTCCTCCTTCCCTAATCTGCGTTTTTTCTCTTACCCGGGAGACAGAAAAATCGCCCACAATAAGTCTAGGAGATGAAAATCAAAATTTGACTCAAATTTTCATCTCCAATTATCTTATGATTTTGTCTCCATGGATAATGTTCCATGGCTCTAATGTAAATTCAATATAAAATGAGTGTGTCCAATGATTTGAATTAAATAATTATGTAATAATTATCCAAATAAAATAAATAAGGAGAAAATATTTTCCTTCCCTTATCCTCATAAAAAACGCCTACACTAGGTAGACTAGGATACTATTTTGTTTTAATTTCAAATCTAAATAGGATAATTACCATAATTAATTTAAAATCTTTATTTAAATAAGATTATCTATATATTTAAATTAATTATCCAAATAATTAATTTATTCATATCTCTTAATTTAAATTAATCTCATATTATCACAAAAGATAAATATAATTAATTCAAATTTCAAATTTTTTCTCAAATAAATATTTATCCAAACTAAATATTTATCCAATTAATTAAAGGAAACAAAATTTCCATTCTACCCTTAGCAAAAAAAGGCCTATACCTTATGGGAGGTGTTCCAGATTTTTCTCTTCACTAAGTCCAAGAATTAAAGCCATAATGAATATCCCAATTGAAGATCATCCATTAAGGAATTATATTGAGCTAGTAAAGGGACCAATTGGACATATATATAATATAGGCTCCAATAATCTATGTAATTAATTATTATATTCCAACTAAATTAATTACACAATTATTAGTTTCAGAGTCACACCACTATAAACCTGAAATTGCACTCCCAATTACATATCGTATTATGTAAGCCAATGTGTAGCCATAGTTCAATGACCTTGTCATATATGTAACACCCTCATATGATATCTATGATCAACTTAAAGTCAAAGTTTGTCTAACATTTTGATCTTGCTATCTTAAAGATCCATTATACATTCAATAAGAAAATGATTATCCACCCAAAGTGAATAATTAGTCATTTGTCTAGCAAACGACCTGAGGCCTCGTCCATTTTCACATCCTGTATAATGCCGTTTAAGAGGATAACCTTTACTCTTTATGAGAGCTATGATTTCATATATATAAGCAAAGCTCACGTTGAATATAAGTCATGTACCTGACGAATCAGTCTAATAACTTACTACTCCGAGACGCTTTAGCCTTTGGAACATCAAAGTACACAAGTCATAAATATGAAGTTATTTACTTTCTCAGGATTAAGATTATTGCATAATGAACGTCAACAATGAATTAATCTAATCATGTGGACCAATAGATTAATTACACTTTGGTCCAGTCCAATATATCACCACCACTAGGCAATATATTTATGTCTCTAATTGGGAGTTGGCTTGCTCTATATGGTAAACACAAACCATCTCCCCAATTGGCTTTAGACAACATTATAGTCTTCAGATGAGTTAGATGCTCACTCTAACCCCATAGACTACAGATTATAGATTTAGACTACTTACTGTAGAACGTTGTTTTTTCGCATAAAAAAATCCATTGCATGCAATGCTCAAACAGTTTAAACATCAAGTAGTCAATGACCTATATTTGCTTATATTTACTTTAACATGTAAATCTAGATGAGGACAATATATCAAATATGTAATGAAAAAACCTCAAATATATTATTAATCAGTTCAAAATAAAAAAAAATACAACTAAAATGTCTTTCAGTCTTAAGGCATTCCCAACAAATTGACCAGTCAAACTAGTCAATTATTTGACCTGGTCAACAAGTTTTGGAAGATGGCCTTCTTGGCCTATTTTTGATGTGTCGCGATCATCGACGTTCCGCGCATGATCTCGACATCGGATTTGCAAGATATTGTTCCAAAAATTAAGATTGGCAATTCAAACTATCGCTGCTCGAGATCAAATGACTTTTCAAACGTCAACCGGAAATCGTCCTACCCACCGGACATCTTCGAACGATGTTGGTAGTCATCTCGACCACTTTGAATCCTAAGATTATTTATTAGATTGATTAAAGTTCCTATTATAGTTCATTTACATAAATATCGATACTTAAAATTTTATTGTATTGATATAGATACTTAAATATTGTATTAGATTGATTAAGTACCTATTATAGTTCACTTACATAAATATCGATACTTAAATTTTATTGTATTGATATTGGTTTCGATAAAGTGAGGTTGGATTGAAAAAGTTATATATTGTTTAAATATAATATAGTTGTTCGGGGTACCACGTCTTACAATTATGGTGTGTCAAAGCCTTTTATAAATTGTTTTATTACATATTTGAATTTTTGAATATCAAGAAAAATAAGTCATTATGCTGCCAAAATTTTATTAAATACGACCATAATTGATGATTGAATTTATAAGTGGTTTTACGAGTTAACATGATAGGCTTGAATGGGATATGTGTCTTGATTTTTAATTAGAAATGATCTATGAAACAATATATTTATATTGTTTACTTTGTACCCATCATTTTTTTTAATATGTCGTGTTACATATACTGTGGAAATTAGTGTAGTAGGTATTGCTCTCTATTTTCCATTGATTTATTGTAACACCCCCTTAGTGGGATGCCATAGTTGCTATCTTTAACATCACATATAAACTATTACTTGCGGAAAATAGAAAAATTTTTCAATGTTGAAAACATTGAATACCAACATATTAAAAACTGGTCTCATGCTTAAAACAACTTGGAGAAAAACTAAACTTTATGAAAATCATGATGTGGGAAGCATCGTCTTAGAAGAAACTTAAAACAATCTTAAATAAAACATTGAGAAATAAGTAAACTCATCAATCAAAACCTTAAACTTATGAAACTCTTCAAATAAATGTAGGTTCTTTGAAAATAGGAAAGTTCTGATAACCCACTCTGCCACCACACACGCTTCCACGCCAAGTCTCCTCCAATCCTATGCTTTGACTTTACCTTTATCTGCAACATGCGAAGGGACTATAATAAGCAAATGCTTAGTAATTATATCTATGATTGGCATTAGCCTAGTACCCTTGCAAGCTGCTAGTGGATCGGTACTAAAAGCTGTAATATTCTTTCATAAACAATGAGGCATGTTTTAAAAGAACATATTGTGTCATAAAACATAGCTTTTAACATAAAACCACGTTGAAACTTTCATAAAATTGAATAAAACACAATCTATGAATGTTTACACCAATAAAATAATATTTAGTCTTGAATAAACATGTTGCAAGTGAGAGATGTACTTACCTTGCTTGATGAACTTACTTAACTTTCTAATCTTCTTTTGATGATGCGACTTTGAGTCCTCTCAGTGCGCGTAAAACTTTCATGGTTTTCATGCGTTATAAAAATATAACATAATCTTAGTTTATGGAAATACATTTGGATATATTATATCACATTCGTAACTCGTACCATCATAAACATCATTATGTAACTCATACTTAGCATGTATTATCCACATAACAGCGTAGCATCACTTTAAACATATCATTGTGAAAGAACATATTCGACGACCGTTACAGGAAAATTCATATAAAATCATATTCATAACGAAATTTACTGATTTCAGTGGTATTAGAAACTCGACTCCTAGAGCTTTCCAACGGTATAACATACATCTGATTTCAATATCATTAAGATATTCAAAAATATATTACAAAACAGTACTCACAATCTCATAGTTGTACCCTTGGCAGATTCATTGACTTTTACGAGAAAATTGATAATAAATTCTGTATAAATTGAAATCATGTGATTGTTATTTCTAATCAAAATCGAAGTTGAAATCCCATTTTTCAGGAAAAAAAATCTAGAACTTAGCATAACTTTAAAATTCGTAACTAAATCTACAAATCTCCGTTTTAAGCTATCCATATATCAAAACGAAGCTTCAGATCTCTAGTTTGCAAACAAAATTCCGATTTAATCAAAATTATAACAAAATTATATAGTTTTCTATGAAGATGAAACAGTTCCAAACTTTATTTTCTTATGTTAATATAAAACCAAAACCATAATTTCCTATCATCAAGAAATCACAATATTCATCAAATACACCATAAAAATCCGACAATGAAAAACCATGTGTATATGTGCACGTGTGAGAAGAAAAATAACATGTGATGGATCATAAATCATTCTATCATGAAAATCTACCTTGAAAAAATCGTAAACAAGCTTGACATAATTATTTGAAACTGCTAATCATTCATGATCATTGATTTCATAAATTCATATGTATATGTAAGTAATAAATCCTACCTTGAATTGACTTGAATGACTTAGAGAAAAACTCGAGAATCAAAAAGAGGAGGAGAAGAAGAGAAAAGGAGAGGAAGAGAGTCTTTTCTAGAGAGAGAAATTAGAGAGATAGGAGAATAAGTTTTTTGAGAGGTTGGGGGCTTAATCTCTTATTTATAATGATATCTAGGGTCACATAGGATTTATATCTCTAATTAGGTTTCAAAATTCGGCTTAGAAGGCTCAAATTTTGGTTGTGTCATTTTTATAATATTTGAAAAGTTTGGACTAAAACTGAAATTTCCGCTAGTATTTGAATTTTGAACGTATGACGGTATTTTGATCATAACTTTTCACTCTGATATTGAAATTAAGTGATTCAAGTGGCTACGGAAAGATAACAAAAAGAGCTACAAAAATTAAATAAACCTGTCAAAATCGGATGTTTTGAAGGTCAAAAATTGCATTGTACAGTGATGTTATTTTTACGAAATCTTTGTTTTGGAAAAAGAAACATATTAAAGTGATCAATACTATTCCTATTCATGTTTAACATCAATAACACATACTATTTCATATGAATATGAAAGGCATGAATGAACAAAAAACTTTTTGATCAAAATACTTCCAATTACATAATTCATATTTATCATAATGTCATAACCCAATACCTTATGCACACTGAGATTTCTCTTCACAATCACTTGTAAGGAAACTCAATAAAATGTTAATAGCATTATAAATCATAATTAATAACTTAATTTCACTTAGTCTTTCCTTATCATTAGGTTTTTAGTACGTAGTAAGCAACCTAAAATATTAATATAAACTTAAGGGTGTTGCATTTATGTTCATCAGTATGCTTGACTTTTCAAGTTGCTACAAGGTTTCACATTATGATATTTTTCATTTCGAAAAAAAGTAATTGTTTTCCTAGATTCATTCTTGACATTGAAGTCGAGTCTTGAATTTTGTAGTTGATCTATGCATTTCAAGTTTAAATATAACAAGATTATGACCTTAAATCTTTGAACCATTTAAAATTAGAAATAAGATTTAAGGACTATAAGCAGGTTTAAAAAATAATGAATTGAAGTGATCCTAAGTTTATAAATAAAAATTTGAATGTGTTTAACAACTTTAATAAAATCTAATAGAAATCCACTAAGGCCAATTATGAACCTTAATTACTGATGTTAATTTAAGTAGCCTAAATGAAAGACAAATTATTTTCTATTCTTTTCGAAAAGGGTAAATTATCAGGTTGGTCCCTGAACTTTTTAAGTTTGTGCAACTTTGGTTATAATTTTTTTTTGGAATGACACTAAACTATTGAAAACATTACTACAATAGTCATTTCAGTTAATTTTTGGACCGAATCCGCTGGTTAGCATCACTTTTTGATCAAATTACTAACAGATTTCATCGAATAATAAACTGAAAGGACTACTGTAGCAAAATTTAATAGTTTAGGGGTATCCATTTTAGGAATATAAAAGACCCTCAACAATTAAAAACGTTGCTATAATAGTCATTTCCGTTAATGTTTTGACGGAATCTACTAATTAGCATAACTTTTTGATCAAATTACTAACAGATTTCATCTAAAAGATAATGAAAATAACTATTGTAGCAACATGTTAATAGTTTAGGAGAATTCCAGCTACAAGAAAAAGATTAGTGATCAAAATTGCACAAACTTAAAAATTTGGCGGACTAAATGCACAATTTACCCTTTAGATAAAACAAATGTGACTAGCTAAATGTTACGTAATTAAGTATTAATTTATGACTAATAATTAAAATGACCAAAGATTTAGTCTTGTTATGTTAGTTATATAATAGATAAGTAACAATTTCCAAAGATAAGATTGTCCATAGCGAATTTGTTATTGAAAAAACAATTGATAATTGATATAGAAATTAATTATCATTATTAAATGGAAATCACAGGGAATTGAAGGATAAAATCTACGTGTATTGTGCGAAAACTCGCAAGTATACGAGGTCGCCAAGTTTTGATAATATAGCGTGAGTGAGTGTTGTATCCACAAGGATTGTTTCTTAGATTAATGCTAAGTACCACAATTATCGCAACCCAACTTTATATAGGCAAACATAAAATGGAAAATAAACTAACCTAAGCAACTAAATTAAACTAAAAACAAGTGAAATAAATGCAATTAGAGATATGGATTGAAGGGAACTCAATCAGAGATATAGATTTATGGAAACATGATGATATGTAAGGCTAGGGAGTTTTGATTTTACTTGACTAAATTATGTTTATCCAATTCAAGGCTTGTTAATCGAATTCATTCAAGTCATTAATCGTAGACACCAATTTTAATTTCACTCCCTCTCCTGAGTGCCGAGTAAAATAATATGCAAAGTTAATCAAAATAATATCCCTATTAACTCAACCAATTAAGCACTCATTACACAACCCTATTCTAGTGATTACCCTAGTCATATTAGCCTCCCAAACTTTAAATTACTATGGGTTGTGTTTCCCAAGTCCCAACATATGAAATTAACTCTCCTGAGCCCAATTTCACACATTTAATAAATCTAATTTAATAGAAAATCAAATTAGGAAAAAGCATAGAAAAAAACAAATGATTCAAAATGGGATTCAATCAACAAGCATTAAAATCATTAAAATATAGTCTTCATCAAGCTATGTCATACCCCCTTGATTAAAAAGTTTAGCTATACATCAAAGTTCTCAAATCCGTAAACAAATTCGAGACAAACATCAAACCCATGTTCAAGCACCAAATCAAAGAGTAAATACAAGTTCAAGAGCTACAAAGAGAGAGGAAGATAGAAGAAAGAAGAACTAGTTGAAGAACAAGCTCCAAAATCTTCAATCTCCTTGAATCTCCAAGAAAAGCCCTTAAAAACCTTAAAGTTTTCTCTCTTGTTTGTCTGAAATTTGGCTCTCCAAAAAGCTCTCTACAATTTCCAGCCAGTTTTCATTTTATATCCTATCCAAAGCATCACATTTTGCCTAAAAATTAGTTTTCATGTGTGTGGGGCGTTGCAGCGGGCTTTTTTCCCACGGTAGCATGGATAAAGTGACCGGAGCATCTCAGGAGGCATGCTGCAACAAATAAAAGGCCCATTGCAGCATGCATTTGTTGGTTGTGAGTGGGAATGCTCGTTGCAGCTGGCCTTTTATTCGCTGCAGCCTGTAGTCAGGCTCTCTTTGGCTGGCAACCACGCTGCAATGCTTGTTTGACATGCTGCAGCCTGCTACTAGGCCGTTTCTGGTTTGAACAAAGGGCGCCCGTTGCAGCGCCTCTTTGGCTCACTGTAGCCTATTTCTTGCTTCTCTAGTTCTTCTTTTTGGTGCTTTCAGGATCCTTTTTTTGGGTCTTCTTTGATCCGGCATGCTTCAGTTTGCTTCCTTTGCTCACGATTCTTTGCAATTAGTTAAAAAAAAAAAAAAAAACCCATTTTGCCACATTTTCATCTAAATAATCTTTTTATAATTTATAAAACCTACAAGATCACATAAAAACACATTAAAGTAATAAAATAGCTTGAGAACTTACAAATATTTAAACTCAAAAGTACTTGATTTGTAGGTAAACAACCTCCTCATCATATATCATGATTAGTTATAATATTGTAAGTCAAACAAGAAAAATATAGTTTAACCACAAAACTATAGTAACACTTCTTTTTAATTGTCGAGTATTAATTTAGTTAGGATAAAACAACAACACAAATAAAAAAGAGGATTTGTTGAGGATAAACACTAAATACAAAATTTAGGTAAGCACAAACCTCGTCTTCAACGTGAAACTTGTTTATTGATGTGAGCATATTCGTGAATGTTTGATGTGCATAAGTTGTGAAAACTATGCTTGTGATTTGAACATAAAGGTGGTGATCTTATATTATAAGATACTGATATATCTGCTCGATGTGTTTTAGTGGGCATATGTTTTTGTAATGACCCATGCCTCCCTTTGGTATGATATTATCCGCTTTAGCCCTCGTGCCTGCATAGTTTTGCTTTTGAGCTCACCCCAAAATGTCTCATACCATTAGGAGGTGATCGCTTTATTTATGAAACATCACATATATCTATTCCTAAGCGACGTGGGACTGCACAGCTTACCATTTTCCTTTTAGGAAGTGATGACTGTCACATCACCCCTTCTTTTGGGCCCCAACGTCTTCGTTGGCCACACTACTGGTTGGGTATAGGCTCTGATACCATTTGTAACGACCCGGCCTCCCTTTGGTGTGATATTGTAAGCTTTGGGTCTCGTGCTCTCACAGTTTTGCTCTTGGGCTCATACCAAAAGGCCTCATACCATTAGGAGGTGATCTCTTTACTTATAAATCATCACATATATCCATTCCCAAGCGATGTTGGATTGCATTGCTTTACCTTTCCTTGTAGGGACTAAAGACTATCACAATAAATTTGATTTGACTTTATTTCACCTTTTCTTGTGGGACCACCTCCTAATGGTATAAGGCCTTTAGGGATGAACCTAAAAGCAAAACCGGGCTGGCACGAGACCCAAAGCGGACAATATCATGCCAAAAGGAGACATGAGTCATTACAAATGGTATTAGAGCATATACCCAACTGGAAGTGTGGCCAACAAGAATGTTGGGCTCCTAAAGGAGGGGTGATTGTGATAGTCATCAGTCCTTCCAAGGAAAAGTAAGTTGTGCAGTCGCACATCCCTTGGGAATAGATATATGTGATGGTTCATAAGTAAAGAGACTCCTAATGGTATGTGGCCTTTTGGGGTGAGCCTAATACCAAAACCATGAGGGTATGAGGCCTAAAGCGAACAATATTATACCAAAAAGAGGTACGGTCATTACAATTTTGATGTCTTACCTATGTTTGAATATGATTATACCTCTATGTTATGTGATATTGATATAATAGCTTATGAGTCATGATCATAATGGCTTGCTTACTTGAGGCTAATGAAACTAAAAACACAAGTTTTATAGGTGATTTGAATTTATAAACAATCAAAATAAGACCTTGTATTTAGTTGGATGGCCGCTACCCCAACTTCTCCTTGGTTACACACACTGAGTACGTACACTATGGGGTTCAGGATAAGAAAATAAGGAGCATAATTTCACTATACATAAAATGTCTTACATTATTATGTTCATTATGAGATTTTAATGCATGTCTATTGAGTCATGATCATAATTGCATGCTCACTCTAAGTTAGTAAGGCTAATGAAAGTGAAAGAAAGTTAAGTGTCGTATCAACCTTCACTCAGGTGAGGATATTTATGATAGTATGTTTAAGACCTTAGGTATGTTAAATTGGGGTTGCATCCCCAACTTCCTGTTGGTTACACACAATAGGTATGTACACACATGGGGCTTAAAGTGTAACGCCCCGGCCATCCACGTAGGGCCAACTATGTAAACTTGGGCCGTTACCATGTTTACTTAACTTAAACCTTGGTCTTAAATACTTAACCTTACCGAAAATTTCAGGATAAATTTTTTTTTTCTTTTCTACAACTTGAAAACATCTCATAAATACATAAACTTGTGCATACAGGTAAACTTCATCATGCCTACCCATTACTTGTTGTGCCGATTATAAGGTCACACAAAAACCTTTTAAACCGGACTTTTGAAACATTACATACATGACATGGTACATATTTCTGTTGATCATACATGGTCTAATTCATAATAAAAAGTTGCGGAAAACTGCGTAGTGGTATCCCACACCACCCTTCACTTGCTACATCGTCTCCATGACCCACCAAGTAAAGCTGCAGGCTTTTTACTTTTACTTACAGTGTGGAATATACTGATGAGCTTTCGCCCAGTAAGTACAAACATAATCTCACAAAAAAAACACAAGAAATATCATAAAACTTATGCACGAACCAATTATGTCCAATTATGAATCTTTTATGCATTTGAACTTATTATCTTGATTACATGTGGGCCCATAGTGTACGTACCAAAAGCGCGCAGTCTCCAGAAAATGTTAGGGTTTGCAAGGTCCTTAACAATTCTGGGAATCATAAACTTGACCCTCACGTATCAATGAGAGGTTAATAATCATAACTTGAACTTGAACATGTATCCTCCACCTGGCAGGAGGTTGGTACGACACCTTATTTATATATTCTTACAATGTGGTTTAATATTAGTGAACATGCTTCATGATATCACTATATCATATCATAACATAATATTAACCATAACGTGGCATTTCATAACATAGCATGGCATATCTTGTCATATCATGGCATAACTTGATATTACATGGCATTCTTGAAAATATAGCATACTTGAAAACATGGCATTTTTGAAAACGTGGCATTCTTGAAAACCTGATATACTTGAAAACATAGTATGCAAACATGGCATTTTTGAAAACGTGGTATTCTTGAAAACATGGCATACTTGAAAACATGGTATTCTTGAAAATATGGCATAACATAACATGACACACATGAAAACATATCATATACTGGAAAATAGTTTACTATTTTCCATACTGTAGGT
>JAFMPE010118037.1:6520-18219 GCA_024759925.1 Ficus religiosa | reverse complement strand
GCTCGAAAGAATCGTCACCGGAATCGAAGGACTCGTCCCTGTCGTCGCGTCTTAAAGACCGACTTCACCTCCACAGTGTTCGTCGTCGTCTTCATAATCTCCGCCATGGTCAACGCGGTGGAAGCGGCCCTGTTTCCCCCGCAATTAGGAAGCTTCTCGATGCCGACGATTTCGCCGGCATCGCTCTCCTCACTCTCCTTCGCGTATGCACTTAATTTCTTGATTCGAAATTTTTTTTATTATTATTTTTTCTGCAGTTTTTTTTTTTCCTGCTCGGAATGTGAAATTTGTGGAGCTTTTGTGGTGAAAAGAGTGGAAAATTTGGAGTAATTGGTTGTGTGTTTGGTTTGTTGTAGGCGGAGATGGAGTTCAAGGACAAGTGGCTCGCGTGCGTTTCGTTTGGAGAACAAACGTTTCGTACCCAAATCTCTGATAAGTAAAGAACTTCTTCCATACTCCTTTGCTTACTTGTTCCTGTTCTATTCGATTTTTAATTAATTAATTAATTATTTATTTTTTTGCACATTACACGATAAGGAAGCATGAAGCCCAATTATTTACGGAGTTTGGCAATATAACAGTCTCACAAAACGTTGGTTGTTCCGAAGTCATTTTACTAATTAAAAATTCTGATAAGTTATTTAACTAAGCTTCCGTAGTTCTGTTTTAAACTCACCTTTCAAACTTCTTTCTACGGTATTTTCTGTCATGAAAATTTGAATTCGCAATCCATCTATGAAAATATGACAACTCAGTGTCGTGTGAGTGGCTTTTGAACCGCTGGTGTTTAAAAAATTTTGCTTACTCTGTTTTGATTTAGCATGCTAGAGACATTTGCATAATTTAGTTTGTAGAATGGGCATCTTAGAAAAGTAGTTTTTTTGAGCAACAGGTCATTTTCGTTATTGCCTGTTAGTCCTGTTCGTGTAAAGACTCCGCATGGTATCCGAAACACTAGACCCTACCTAGTTTTTGTTTCTTGTAAAAGGAAAAGTTATGTTTTTCAAATTTAAACAGTTTTTTGTTTGGATAAGTACTTTCTTAAATTGTAGTTAAATTTAGTATGATTCAACTTTCTTCTTTTTTTGGTTGATGCAGTACGGAGAAGCCAATCTGGAATTCTGTGAGCACTCTTCACCATTTCTCCTCGTGGCAAGCAACTTGTTATTTGTTCTTTATTTATTTATTTATCTATCTATCTTTTAATTGTGTTGATGTACTGGGTAGAAACATAGCTATATATTGTGTACATGTTTCCACGAGTAAAATTTGTTTTTCATCTTAAATAATTCTGGTTTTGGAACTTAAAATAAGGATTTTAGTTCATGTTCAAAAGAAGTTAAGTTATTGAAAGAAAAAGAAAAGATCAAACATAACTTTTCTGGAATTTGGATTTCTGGTGCCTCCTGCTTTTATTCTTGGAAGTTTTGGTGTCTGTTGATGCATGACTGTACACATTCACTCTGGTTTGGTGTTTTTTTTTTTTTTTTTTAACTTTGCTTATCTCTCTCTCTCACTCATCCCATTCCGTAGTCTCATTTAACTTGTAGAGTATCGATGTTTGGAAATGTCTGCTACAAGTAAAGCTGCAGTCTGGGAGTTTTACTTCTCTGACAAGTAGTCTTGCATGAAGTAGACACCCTTTAATTCTTAAATATGATTTAGTTCTGTGCTGCTTTATCAGCATATCCGGCTAAAGAATTCAAAGCTTTGATTTTTCTTTGAACTGGCAAAATCCTTACTTCTTATAAACTTTTTGTTTCTTGTTAAAAGGAAGGGAAATATTTTTTGATGTGCCTTAAGGATGTTAAATTCTCTTCCAAATTGGTTCATTGTCTCTCCTTTTTTCTTTCTTGGTGTACAAAATGCACTCTAGATATGAACACATGTGCAACTCTGTTTTCCTTATCAGGAGAAAAAACTTCTACTGGAAAAAGGTGGACCACATGTCGCAAGGATATCTGTGTTCGAGGTATGCAACTGGATACACGGATCTCACTATGTTGTTGTTTATTGTTTTGTTTTTGTTTTTTTTGTTTTTTTTGTTTATTGTTTTTTTTGTTTTTTTTTTTAAATTACATAAGAAACTGAATTTTTATTTAACAAAAAATTGGTAATAAAAGAGAATAAGGAGCCCTTAACCTCAAGATCTCACTTTGTTGCATTTTAATGCTCTTGCAACTTATACCAATATCAAGGAGAAAAAGAAAGCTGGTACTGTCTGGGAAAAGGGTTGGGGTGTTAGCGTCATTGTCCAACAACTTTTGAGTCAACACTAATGATGGATGTTTGTCTTATGACATGTGAAGTGGTCCATTATCAGTAGTTTTTTAGGTTGCAGCTGCTGCAAGTGTCGGTATTTTATTAGGTCATGCTTTCCACGTATATGTTCTTAAAAAAAAAATAAAAAAAAAAAGAGGGAGACAGAGAGAGAGGTACTTATTTGTTGAGAGTATTCTGGTCCGACTAGAGTGAAAGTTTATAGAACAGTGCTTTAAGGGCTACATTTTCGGTTTCATGGTCAGAAAAAGACAAGTTTCAAGATGTTCCATCACTCAAACCTCCACCCAGTTCAGTTTTGGGCTTTTCTTTAGCCATGGACGACAAAACAACTCAAGCACTAGTCTATATCTCTAATTTTCATGTACTTGGAGGGAATCCTTTCTTTTCTCCATGACTCTCATCTTTCGAGCTTAGTACATTGATTTTCCTCTTTTAAAATTTATATTGGAATTGAAAATGTATTACAGCTTTATCTTTCTGTAGTTGTCCCGAAACTGTTTTACTTGATGAAAAGTTCTGTATCATGCAGACCAATAGAGTGTCCAGCAACAACCTAATAGGATATTGTGAGATTAATCTTCTCGAATTCCTAACTCAGGTGAGTAACATAGATTAATCTTCTTGAATTCCAACAGTTTGTGATGGAATGGTACTTGAATTTGTTGTTTTCTGCATCAATTTAGCATTCATATTTTCCTTTAATTTACTGGGCATGGCTCCATTGAGTTTCCACTTTTAAGATCAATGAAATTGATGATGTCTGGGGAATATGCGCATATGTAATTCAATTACTATCGGAAAAATACAGTGCAACGCATGTAAAATCTATCTAAAGGAACCACTTTTCAAAATTGCAAGTACTTTTGGGGTTTTAAGTCTGGGCCATATTGTTTCCTTTGCAGTTGGTGACATCCAGCTTGCATCTCTAGGCAGTGTCTCAAGAGTAATAAGTTGTTATTTTATTAATTGATATGTACTGTTGTTATTTTCATGTCTTAAGTTACTAGTGTTGCCGAATATATCATGTTACCTATTTATCGATATAATGTTGCAGGTTACAAATTCTGACTCTGAAACCCTAGACCTGTTAGATCCATCATCATCAACTTCAGTGGTTGGCAAGATCTATATTTTGTGCTCTGTTGAGGTGCAAGATAAGTTGCAAATCATGTTATTTGTTAATTTATTGTGTGGTTAGGGTTTGTGACTTATTTGAAAAAATTAACAGGACCCAGTCGAAACGGAAAAAAGTTTTGCAAGACGCATCTTATCTATAGTGGTATGTTCTGACTGTTTTCTGTTGGATCTTTACCTGTACTCTTCTAAATTATTTCCTAAATTGTTTCTGGAAGAAAATTTGGTTAATCCTCATTATTTAACTGTTTTAGGTGTCAACATTCATGTTAGCAGAAAACTATTTGTATATTAAAAAAATATTATCCTCAAAATGAAATAAGTTTAACACCAAGGAAAGAAAAAAAAGTTTTATTTAAAAAAACATAAAGTGTTTCTGAAAGGTTGTCCCCTTTTTTGTTCACCATTCTTGCTGATGTGTGAGTCGGATGATGGACAAGGCAGTGAACTCAGGAGTTGTTGACGGGCTTAAGGTTGGAAGGGAGGAAGTCCCTGTCTCTCATCTACAATTTGCAGACAATACTTTGTTTTTTCTTGGTCATGTCTTGCAGAATATTAGGAATCTAAGTTCATTCTAAAGTTTTTTAATAGGTAGTCAGGGCTGAAAATCTACATGGAAAAAAGCACTGTAGTAGAGATCAACGAGGAGAAAAATGTGATTCTTCGAATTGCTTCTTCATTGGGGTGTGAGAGGGAATTGGCCGATGAAGTATCTTGGAATTCCTTCGGGTGGCAATCCACTTTCTTTGGAGTTTCAGAACCCGGTGATCCATAAAGTTTCCAAAAGTTTGATTTATGGAAAAAAGGCTTTCCTTTCTTGGGGAGATAGGTTGACACTTGTCCAATCCGTCTTAGCTAGCATTCCCATTTATGTCCTTTTTCAAATGATGGAAAGATATCCTCACATCTCCAAGTGACAGTATGAAGAATTTTATGGGACTGGATTCATTTTTCGGTGTTTACTTGGGTGCTCTTGAGTCTTGTCCAAGGAGTTTAAGTATTTCCATTTTTCAAGGACCTTGGAAATCGGAATAATATTCTTTTTGTTTGATAATGTGTGTCTGTTGTTTGGTCCCCCTTTCTTTATATCCTTTTTTTCTTTTGATGCCATTCCTGTTCCTGGAGAAAAAATTAAAATAAGATTTTATAATAATAACATAGAAATAATCAATCTTACATAATTTTCTCATCCTCGCGTGTCAAATCTTAAGCATTGATAGCTTGAACATTCGTACTTTGTTCAGGACTACAATCAAGATGGCAAGCTCTCATTCTCTGAATTTTCTGACTTGATTAATGCTTTTGGGAATCAATCGGCAGAAGAAAAGGTGTGAATCCAGTTTATTATGTTTACCTGATTAGCCAAAAGAAAAGGGCTCTTATGTTTACCTTCAAATCTTTGCATCAGTGAAGTTGAAATTACATTATTACTTTTACGTAAAAAATAGTAGTAACAGATTGCCCCCCGCCCGTGCGGCCACGGCGCACCCCCCCCCCCTTCCCTCTCCTCTCTCTTGTAGCATAAGAAATGGCAGACCTTAATCCAATAAAAAACAAAAGATTGGTGCTTTTGAATTTAGCATTTGATTGTTGATTTCTTACCATTTTATTGTTCAAACAGTTGATAGCTTTAATTTTAAAACTAAGTTCTCATATTTGAATTGTTTCAATCAATTGATATATATTACTATAACGTTGGTGAACTTCAAATATTCCAAATGCTGTCTTATTACCTTTATATTTTTTTTCCCTTTCTCACTTCCATTTTCTGTGTGTATTCTTCTTTTTTGTCTAAGATTCTCATACTATTGCATTTTCCTTTCTAACTAGAAAGAGGAACTGTTTAAAGCCGCTGACAAGAATGGGGATGGTGTAGTTAGCATGGATGAGTTGGCTGCCCTTCTTGCCGTTCAACAAGAGAAGTAATCATTCCAGTAAATTTTAGAACCAACAGATTTAATTACCATACTAGGGAGACATGTGAGACTAGGCACTTAATGGGTGGAAAATGTGCGATTTCTCTTTTTTTTTTTTTTATTTATTTATTTATGGATAGGACATGTGCGTGCATATCTAGTCATGCAGTTGATGTATTTATGACTTTTGTTGTTGCTGCCTAATATCGGTGTCATTGCATTTTTTTTTTTTTTTTTTTTTTTGGTGACAAATATTAAACCATGTTTGATGCATGATCTAGGTTAATCACTTCTCTTGCTTTCCTTTCTTCTAGTGTTACATAACATGTCGCCATGGATTCTTCATTTTAGGAATTGAGCAATTGATCGATCACAATATGAGCTGCAAATTTATTTTTGGCATAGAGGGTGAGGGTGTCGGTATTATGTTGGGTTATTTATTTATTTGGTTACATATTTATTTAAGTAATCTTGTATTTATCTTGATCTTTAACCTTCTATTAGGAAACTTTCCCGTTTTCCTGATGGAGTCTCCACTCGTGCATGATTCTTGTATTGCAGGGAACCAATAATGACGTGCTGTCCTGTTTGTGGTGAAACTCTTGATGTTTCTGATAATCTCAACAATGTTATTCATCTGACCTTGTGTTTTGATGAAGGAACTGGAAACCAGGTTATGACAGGAGGATTTTTAACTGATACACAGGCTTCAAATGGGTGAGAAATGTTGTGACACGAGAAAATGAGAACATATAGTGGCATTCAATATGATTGTTATGACTGCAACTACAATCGAATTCTATGACTGCAGGTGGATTTTCAAACTGAGTGAGTGGGCCCATTTCTCATCTTATGATATTGGTTTAAAATCTGGCTCAAGTGCTTCCCACATTTTGGTATGTACATTCGGGTTCGCCTTTTTGTTTCAATCTGCTCAGCTTTATAATTGTTTATTTGGCTGGTTTTTATTTATTTTACGTGCCGAACAAACTATGTGGTATTATCATTTTAACAAGTGAACTTGTTTGTCATAATGGTACTGGCTATTTGTTTCACATTAATAAAGATTATTAAAATTACGAGCATAATTTCATGGTAAATTTTCTTGACATTAATTTTTTTTTTTTTTTTTCAAAGAAATTTGCATTGTAATATACTAAAATGGATTTCAAGCTTCAATAGTAGCCTGTAAAATTTTGGTTTTTTTTTTGCGGTGCCCTTTTTACTTGCAGAATGCAATGCTGTTTTGAGTTTATAATAATGGGAAATCATCACTCGTTATTGTTATATATGCTACTCTTTGAGATCTGTTATAATAACAAAGGGCCGAAGTGACATAACTTTTGATAGCTTTATCTTCTAGTTAACATTTCATTACTTAGGTATTTGATCGGAGGACAAAGGGGCTTGTTGAAGAAGTAATTGATGGAAAAATAGTTTTGTCAATGAGAGCCATTTACCAGTCGAAGATAGGGCTTGGGCTCATGGATAAAGGTATGTGTTTATTCATTTTGATATCTAGGGATGGCTTGTGAAAGGTGCATGGGAGGATGCTTTATGTGCATCTCTCTCTCTCTCTCTCTCTCTCACACAAAATGGATTTACTTTAAGAAATATTGCTCTACTTATTAAATTAAACTTTCACTCAATTACACAACTGAAAAAATTGTTTTTGCCCCTTTTTTTCATTTGAGGTTTCAACGATTGTTGGAATATTTACTCTTTTGAAATATCGGCTTTACTGAAGTTGAAAAACAATGCAGTGAATGCCTCTTTTTTTTTTTTTTTTTTTTTTTAAATCCCCTTTACAATATCAAACACTAGGTGGAATCCATAACTATTTAGAAACATTTACGACAGTGAAGTTGAAGAGAGGGAGTGTTTGTATCATATTTGCTTCTGGATTTTCAAATGTATGTAAGAACAAATTGATTGGGAGAGACCAAATTAAAAAGACAAAGGGGGGGAAAAAAAAAACCAATGTGAAATCACCTCAACTACTTCCCCAATGTGGTTTTTTTTGGTATGGTTATTATATTTAGTTGTCGGGTTGGAAACTCTTTTCTCCTAATTTAGTGGATGCATGTGAGGGTTTTTAGTTAAATATAGGATCTGAAGTGTTTGAGAAATAAACAAAAAAAGAAGAAGAAAAAGAGAAAATGAAAGGCTTGACAAATTATACATATATTAAAGAAAAAGCATGTCAGGCTTGAGAATTTCAACCAAAAAATGCAAATGAACGGCTCCAAAAATAAATAAGCAAAGCAAAATATAAAATATATAAAAAAAAGTCATTTGATAATAATCGAACTTGCCTTTGAATTTTGGAGGGTAAAAACGTTGTTTTATGCATATTTTAGGGGCTGAAAATGTTTTTACTTGGGCATTTTAAAAATTCTAACCTCCAACAAGGTATTCTATTAGTTTGAAGTGAAAAGGTCAGACTGTAAAATTCTTTAGCTCGATTGGGTTTTATTCTACTTTTTACTTTCAACTTAAAATTCAATAAAAAGCGGACAATTTGTTCAAATGCATCAGGTTCTTGCTTGATTGGATTATCAATTTTTGTATGGAAATAATTTTGATTTTTGTTGTTGTTTTTTTATTTCTTTTATATCCATTTTTGGTCTTCCTCTGGCATGTTTCCTTATTTTGTTGAAGATCTCTTCTGTTTACTTTGATAAACCATATAATTGCAGGGGCAAAAGAGCTCTTGCAGAGCATTTCCGAAAAGCAAGGGAGGAAAATGGATTCGGTGGAATCTGCTAAAGACATACCAAAGTTTGTCGAGTCTTACAAGGCATGATGATGTTTCCTGTTGAATGAAATAAAGAGATTGCATTATCCTGAATTCACCATTTTAAACTGTTCGTGTCACTTTTATTCGATTTTACCATAAACTCAAGCATTTGAACATCTATAGTCTGTATGAAGCTTGACCACACAAACAGACCAAGCACGTAGAATGATAAAATTTTTCTAAAAAGAGACATGGATGAAGAAAGAAAATGCTGAGTAAATCCGAACTGTACAGTGTATGTTATAATAAAATCTGACAAGTACATAGACACACGAAAACTATCAAAAAGATATACATGAGGTTGCATCTCGACTTGTACCATCTCCAATAATTTATTGTTAATTTCGATTCAAGCTTTGCTGAATTGTTTGACTTGGCATCTCAACTTAAGATCACTCATCCTATGACTTGACTCATTGACTCTGGGAGAAGGCATAGCTGAGTTGAGTGTCTTTTTTCGATGAATAGAATTGATAATTTCGTTTTTGGTTAGCTATTTGTTCTTGGATACTGTAAGGTTGTTTATTTTGTTGTTAATATTAGATGTGATTGTCAACGCATGGGGATTTATGGAAAGCTCACCATTGTCTTTTTTTCTCTAAATCTTTTAAAATTTCTGACGCTTGTGTCATTTATTTTCTCATTTCCCTTTCATGTTGAAATGAATTTGTTTATTTTGACAGTAATCAATTAATTAAGGGGGATGGGCGATGATTTTTTTTTTTTTTTCCTTCTTCTTCTTCTAAACTCTCCTTTTTGAAAGTATATTTTTCACCCGTTATGACACACCCTCATACGAATGATGTAGTTTAGCCATCTTGTTGTAGGGTCAAATCAATTTGTCTGAAGCCAAGTACCCTTTGGAACATTACAAGGTCAGCTAATCTAATATCAATTTATTCCTTTGAATATTATTCCTTCAACCAAGTGAGCTTGAAATGTGCTAGAATGTTGTCCCTTAATCTAAAGGAAAATAAGTTTTACATCTTTATTTCAATCAATCATTTCTGCAGCGTTTCCTGCAACTTGTAGACCTGCAGATATGAGGATTAGTTTATTCATTTCTTTCTATACCATAAGAGGATTTAGCAAGCTATTCTAGATTTTGAGTTTTATGATTTTTTTTCCTTTTTCAGTAGCGTTCTAGAAATGGTTGAGTATTTTGTAACAATTAACGGATTCCGTGCATAATGTTTTAATTTCTTTCATATCATCTTCCACAAAAACCATTTTAAGGTATCCAGTTTAACTTAATTTGCTAACGGTGGAAGAAAATAAGCTAGTGCCTCATTGCTCTTATTTCCTTTTTAGCTTCTGAGAAGGGTTATAATATATTTCTTCCTTTCAGGTGTCATTGAAATCTTTTAGTGGTAAAAGCTACAGGTCTTTCAAAATTTAAGTTTTTGACAATTTCTTGTGCAGACATTTAATGAATTTTTTGTGAGAGAGTTAAAGCATGGTGCAAGATCAATTGCCTGTGTGGAACGTGATGATGTTGCTGTATGTGCTGCAGATTGCCGTCTGATGGCATTTAAAACTGCAGATGATAGTCTAAGATTTTGGATCAAGGTATTTACGCTTGTGTATGGAACATTACTATTTGCAGTGATACCTTTATCATCTGGTGCTTCTCTTGTCTAACAGAAATTGCAGCTTATTTTTAAGGTGAAAAGGAATTGGAAAATTGTGATTGACTATATTGTCCCCCTTTTTTTCTTTAATGCTTGAGATTATGGTCACTATTTACACCTAATTTTGCATGGGCACGTTAAACAAGTTGGACAATGCATCTGAATTGAAACAACGGAAGCGAGAATGTTGGATTGAATATCGTCAAGCTCATAATGACTTGTCCTCTCCTTCTTATCTCCATACAATAAATCCAAATATTGTACATTAGATCTGTTTCCCTCATTAGATTCTCTCTTTTTCATCCTACCCTATCGTGTTTCTGTTTCTCTCTTGAAAATAGAAAACATTTCCCCTCCTTTAGCCTTTTTAACCTTCTCACCTTGGGTTCGCTTTAAACCTAGAATAAGTAGAAAAGAGGAGAGGAAAAGGAGAGAAACAAAAGGCAAATGAAGATCTTATCTTCAAATTTAGTGGAGAGCTGCATATATATTTTTCTAGGTGAAACAAACAGAAGCAAAGTAGTGACAACAGACAAGACATGTTTATCAATATAACTCGCAAATCTGACATGATAGAATCATGTTAGGCCACATCTTTCTGGTGTAGCACCTAATCTTTTCTTTATATTTTTTTGCGTAAATTTTAATTCCTAAATATAGCTGTTTTCTGGGTCATACAACCCTAGGGTCAAAAATTTTCAGTAAAAGGCCTTCTCGGACAAGAAGTATGCTCCAGAGCTTTTGTTGATGGATCGTTAGTGATATTCCGTTTGGCGCCACAGGTATTCATGTTGATATCACCATTCCACTGCTTGTGAAACCTAGTTTTTGCTTTTACACAATTTCATCTCTCGTCTAAAATTGGATGCCTATTATTGCTTCAGGATTATCATCGTTTTCATTCGCCTGTTTCTGGAACCATTGAGAAATTTGTTGATATACCTGGGTGTTTATACACAGTAAGTGGAAGAAAACGTGAATTTTTTTGTTGATATTTTGCTCAATTTTTTTGGTATTGTGATTTTCCTAATATTTTACTGTTTTCCGTTTTCTTTCCGCCCTTCTCTTCCAAGGTTAACCCCATTGCAGTGAATAGCAAGTATTGTAATGTTTTCACGGAGAATAAGCGAGTTGTAGCAATCATTTCAACTGAACATTTTGGAAAGGTTAGTGCAATCATTATCTCATGTTCGTATATCTTAACATGAAGATAACATGTAGAAATCCTCTGCACGCCATTTTAGCATCCTTTTGACGTTGCTGAAACAAACTTTAACCCAATCTACGCATCATAAGTGGCAAACTATATTGGTGCGACATCAGAATAATGTTGCTAGTGGTAGTGGCCTTCTTTCTTCTTGAATGCTGTCAACTTGAAGAAGTTAGTGTCTAAAGAATCTTTATTCCTGAAAAATGGTTGTATTTGTCTATTTATTCAACTTACTTCACATCATAACATTTGGTTTTGTATTATATTCTGTGTATAAACAAGAATTTCCTCTCGATTTATGAAATGCATGAGACAAAGTCATTGACTTGAAATTTCATCCAAGAGTATGTTTATATTCTTTCTCGTGTATGTGGCTGTGGATAAGGTATTAAATTGTTATTTTATGTTTATATCCTTTTGTGTGTGTGTGGCTGTGGATAAGGTATCAAATTGTTGTTTAATTTTGTCTTGGTCCTTTCTTCTTTATCCTGCCGGAATTGGAACTTACATTTGTTGGCAAACAGATGGTTCGCTCTCTCCAAACGAAAGCATCATATCTGAAAAGTTTGGACTTATTGTTCTGCAGGTCGCATTTGTAGCAATTGGAGCAACTATGGTTGGCAGCATCACCTTTTTAAGGAAGGAGGGTGACCATGTGAAGAAGGGAGAACAGGTTAAAATTTATTTCATTTACTGTAATTTCTCGTATGTGTGTGTGTGTGTGT
>JAFMPE010118021.1:255-11955 GCA_024759925.1 Ficus religiosa | reverse complement strand
CTCTACGTGAGAGAGTATGCAATGTACACACATGTTGTTGACGTTTTTTTTTTTTTTTTTTTTTTTTTTTTTTCTTTTTAAATAATTAATATCAAGGAAAAATTAGAAAGCAAAGGATTAGCAAATTTAGAGTCCGTTTGACAAAACGGCTTAAATTGAAATTTTTAAGTCTGATTTTGTTGATTTTTTAATAATTAGTTTTAATTTTTGTTAACTTTTCAGAAAAACAAAAACAAAAACTGAGATAAAAAAGTACAATTTAATTTAAATTTAACCGTTTCACTAAATAAGCCCTTAGCATTTTGTTGGAACCTTGCCAAATAATCTTGATAGTTGTAATTAATATTGCAAAATAGATACAAGAAAGTTAATTGGTTACCTTGTAAATGTAAATTATATAGTGAAAAAATGAATTAGTTCAAACATGGCATTTTTTGAATATGTTTTTAGAAGGGGAAAAAAAAATTTGTCATAGGAACTGCATATTTTAAATTATAATCTACAGAGCCTATTGTTAAATAAGTTTGGATATAAATCAATTTCAGACAAAAATTAACTTAAAAGACAAGAAATGAACAATTCATATATAAATACCCAACAACCTAATAACTTAACCTTACGGGATAAATTCACAACTTTGTGTGCTCCAAATTGTTAATATGAACACTCGCACATCAAATCATCGAAAAGGTAATTAAATGGTTAAAATAACAATACATATCGATAGGGTAAATATATAGTTCTCATCATAAAATTTTCAAATTAAACCTAATATTTTCTTTTTTTTTTTTTAACAGGAAAAAAAAAACATTATATTTCTTGGGTTAATTTCAAATTTTAGATTCCTAAAATAATAAAGGTAGTCTCACTTTATCTTGTAGATCTTAAAACATACAACATTATAATATTTTAGAGTTTGTGTCCGAAGAAGCATCCAGGGCTCATGCACAAGTGCTCGGTTGCCATGGTAAATATCATGATATCTTAGTCCTAACTGCTACAATACTAGTGTAGTGTGTATTTGTTGTGTCTGATCAAAATTCAAAGAAAAAACAGAAAAAGGTGTTCAAAGATTATGGTTGTTGTGTCTCTCACGTCCAGTCTTGTGCAGCACGGCACGTATTTCTAGAAAGACAAATAATGCTAAAAAGAGTCAGTATCATCATTTAGCACCATAATAATTAAAAATGCACATTATTTATAACATTCATGAACATATAAAAAATATGTCGTGTCAGACAATTATAATATTTTATTTAAAATCTTGTAATTACTGCCTAATTTAATATAACTTCTTCCTTTTTTTTATATAGAAAATATACTTTTTTTTTTTTAGAATTTAATAACATGATAATACTAATTATAAATAACAGTTTATAAAGGTGTTAACAGGAGACGACAACTATGTATATATGTAATGTACACGTGGCTGGGACAGGTCACGATATTTGGTACCCAATTTAGGGATGATAATTTATGTCACGTGTCGGGTTCATATCATGTTAGAGCCGTATTGAATTTTGTTTCTTCCGACCCGAACACGACTCTCGACACGAACACGACTCTCGACACCCGGTATGAACACGACACAAACCTGAAACGGGTTGATATGATATGACACGAAATTGATCCACGACACGAAATTGACCTGTGACCCATAATACGATACGAATCAAAATTGACTTGGGACATGAAATTGACACGAAATTGACCCATGACACAAAATTGACCCGAAATTGACACAAAATTTGACTTGAAATTGACAAGTAAAAAAAAAGGGTCGTGTTCAGGTTTACGGGTCCAACCCGAACACGACCCGTGAATTTCTTTGTCAATTTCGGGTGATCCGAAATCGACCCGTCCCCTATTTTTCCCAATCCGAACCTACGAAATTCATGTCGTTTTTCAATCATGTCGTCGTGTCGCGACCTGTATTGTCACGCTTACTCCGATTAAAGTTGTGGTTTTGAGAGTCATTAATGGAGATACAGCCACGTGGACAAATAGTTGGTCACAACAAAGCCAGAGTTTATTATTATTATTATTATTTAATTATTTTGTGTACATCCGCTGCAGCTGTCGCATTCCTCCAACGTGTAACAGTCATTCATATTGTTTTATTTTAGTTTATTTTTTGGGATGCTTTTCTAGAACTCTCTACCTAGTTAGTTCGCTGTAGAAGAATCTTTCGAGGAGAGACTTGAGAGAGACCTGACTGTTTTGGCTTGATTAAGGGCCTACTAAAGACCGCCACAAATGAAGTGATGGCTTTGCGATTTAGTTACAAAAAGGATGCCTAATGGTCATTTAACTTTGAACTATTTTACTCTACGTGAGAGAGTATGCAATGTACACACATGTTTTTTTTTTTTTTTTTTTTAATTTTTAATATCAAGGAAAAATTAGAAAGCAAAGGACTAGCAAATTTAGAGTCCGTTTGGCAAAACGACTTAAATTGAAATTTTTAAGTCTGAGTTTGTTAATTTTTTAATAATTAGTTTTAATTTTTGTTAACTTTTCAGAAAAATAAAAATAAAAACTGAGATAAAAAAGTATAATTTAATTTAAATTCAACCGTTTCACCAAATAAGCCCTTAGCATTTTGTTGGAACCTTGCCAAATAATCTTGATAGTTGTAATTAATATTGCGAAATAGATACAAGAAAGTTAATTGGTTACCTTGTAAATGTAAATTATATAGTGAAAAAATGAATTAGTTCAAATATGGCCCTTTTTGAATATGTTTTTAGAAGGGAAAAAAAAAATTTTGTCATAGGAACTGCATATTTTAAATTATAATCTACAGAGCCTATTATTAAATAAGTTTGGATATAAATCAATTTCAGACAAAAATTAACTTAAAAGACAATAAATAAACAATTCATATATAAATACCCAATAACCTAATAACTTAACCTTACGGGATAAATTCACAACTTTGTGTGTTCCAAATTGTTAATATGAACACTCGCATAGCAAATCATCGAAAAGGTAATTAAATGGTTAAAATAACAATACATATCAGTAGGGTAAATATATAGTTCTCATCATAAAATTTTCAAATTAAACCTAACATTTTCTTTTTTTTTTTTTTAAACAGAAAAAAAAAACATTATATTTCTTGGGTTAACTTCAAATTTTAGATTCCTAAAATAATAAAGGTAGTCTCACTTTGTCTTGTAGATCTTAAAACATACAACATTATAATATTTTAGAGTTTGTGTCCGAAGAAGCATCCAGGGCTCATGCACAAGTGCTCGGTTGCCATGGTAAATATCATGATATCTTAGTCCTAACTGCTACAATACTAGTGTAGTGTGTATTTGTTGTGTCTGATCAAAATTCAAAGAAAAAACAGAAAAAGGTGTTCAAAGATTATGGTTGTTGTGTCTCTCACGTCCAGTCTTGTGCAGCACGGCACGTATTTCTAGAAAGACAAATAATGCTAAAAAGAGTCAGTATCATCATTTAGCACCATAATAATTAAAAATGCACATTATTTATAACATTCACGAACATATAGAAAATGTGTCGTGTCAGATGATTATAATATTTTATTTAAAATCTTGTAATTATTGTCTAATTTAATATAACTTCTTCCTTTTTTTATATAGAAAATGTACTTTTTTTTTTAATAGAATTTAGTAACATGATAATATTAATTATAAATAACAATTTATAAGGCCAACTCCAACCGGATTTTATTTTAGAGTATTATGTTAATTTAGAGTATGGGGATATGTCCAATCCATACTGTATTTCATACTTTAAATATGAAGTATGCACAGTGTACTTCATATTTGAAGTATTATTGTGCATACTCTAAACTACTTTTTTTTTTGTTTTTTAATTAAAATTTAAAGTAATATTTAGGTAAAAATAAAAATTATAAAGTTACCCTTAACTTAATTTTTCTTTCAAAATTACCCATTTTTCTATATGTAAAGTATTTGTATGTTTAAATCTTAAGCTATATTTATTTTTTTATACCTTTTTTATTTTAATATTTTGAATAAATTTTGTAAGATAGTAAATCAACATACAAGTTTTACATAAATTAAAAAGTTGAGAAGATATTCTAATTCATAAACAAACCATAAATAAGCATACATAAAAATACATTAAACAATTACATGTGATAAACCAAAGCACAAAATACATGATGTAAAGGCGTAAAAATGGATAACATAGAGATATTATGGTGGCAAAACAATGATTTAATAGTCCGGTATACCAATACCGGATCCTCCAATATCATTGAAGTATTGGTTGAATGCATTATTAGACCTATGCATATCATCTTGTTGTTCTTGTTGCTACTGTTGTTGCAATCTTTTATATAAAATTATTGATTGTTCATTTCGTGTGTATTCACAAATGGATGGGTCTGCAATTGAATTCAAGTCCATATATAAAATCTTGTTTTCCTATCGTGCAAACTATTCACGAGCCACGTGGTCTGAAAAAAAAAAATTTGCGATGAAACAAGAATCATGTAGAAAAGATGTGGAACGTGCCCTTGGTGTACTCCAATCAAGGTTTGCAATAGTTGCAGGCCCAGCACGTTTTTGGCAAAAAAATGTGTTACATGATATAATGACTGCATGCATCATTATGCATAACATGATCGTAGAGGATGAACGTGATTTAGATGCACCGATTCAAGATGCAAATGAAGCACCTACTCCACGTATTGAAATGGTTGTTGATGAAAATACTCAATTTCAATAATTTTTGACTCGACATAGACAGATCAAGGATAAACAAGCTCATATCGTACTTTGAAATGCATTGATCGATCATTTATGGGAAATATATACTAATTCGGAAGCCTAGGAACAAATGTCATGTAATTTTAAGTTTTTTTTTTTTTTTTTTTTTAATATTGAATGTCAGTTTGTTTCCTTTTTTTTTTTTTTTGTGTGTGTGTGTAGAATTAAGAAAATCATGTGGTTTTTTTTTTCACTCAATATTAAGTTATTTTTGATAATCGCACTAAATTTATAGTGTTTTGGTTATTCAATATAACTTTCAATTTTTAAAGATTATTCTAAAAATAAAAACAATCAACGGATTAATATGTTAAAAATAATGTATTGGGGCATAATTTGTAAAATACAAATATTATAGGGAATAAATATAAAATAATATCTAAATGATTATAAAAAAGAATATAAATAGAATATTTCTTTTCGAGTATGATATAAAGTAAATAGGTTGGAGATAAAATAGTTATTTTAACTGATAAATATTTTATTTTAAAATTTCTGTATTTTAAAATAGAATATTTAGATTGAAGACGGTCTAAAGCTATTAATAGAAGACGACAACTATGTATATATGTAACGTACACGTGGCTGGGGCAGCTCACGATATTTGGTACTCCAACTAAAGTTGTGGTCTTGAGAGGCATTTATGGAGATCAGCCACGTGGACAAATAGTTCGTCACAACAAAGCCACAAGTTTATTATTATTATTATTATTAGTATTATTATTATTATTTAATTATTTTGTGTACATCCGCTGCAGCTGTCGCATTCCTCCAACGTGTAACAGTCATTTATATTGTTTTATTTTATTTTATTTTTTGGGATGCTTTTCTAGAACTCTCTACTTAGGTAGTTCTCTGTAGAAGAATCTTTCGAGCAGAGACTTGAAAGAGACCTGACTGTTTTGGCTTGATCAAGGGGCTACTAAAGACAGCCACAAATGAAGGGATGGCTTTGTGATTTAGTTACAAAAAGTAGGGGTGATAATACGGATCACGATACGACGACACGATTCGAAAACGACATAAATTTTACAGGTTTGGCTTGGAAAAAATAGGATGCGGGTCGATTTCGGGTGACCCGAAATTGACACGGAAAAAAAAAACGGGTCGTGTTCGGATTGGACCCGTAGAACCCGAATACGATCCCTTTTTTTTTTTGGTCAGTTTCGGGTTAAATTTCGTGTCAATTTCATATCGCGGGTCAATTTCATTTTAATTTCGTGTCGCGGGTCAATTTTAATTCGTGTCGTGTCGTGAGTCACAGGTCAATTGCGGTTTGTGTCGTGTCAACTTGTTTCGGGTTCGTGTCGTGTTTGTGTCGGGTGTTGAAGTCGTGTACGTGTCGTGGGTCGTGTTCGGGTCGGGAGAAAAAAAATTCGACACGACTCTAACACGTCACGAACCCGACACGTGACACGAATTGTCACCCCTAACAAAAAAGATGCCTACTAGTCATTTAACTTTGTACTATTTTACTCTACGTGAGAGAGTATACAATGTACACACATGTTGTTGACGTTTTTTTTTTAAATAATTAATATCAAGGAAAAATTAGAAAGTAAAGGACTAGCAAATTTTGAGTCCGTTTGGTGAAACGGCTTAAATTGAAATTTTTAATTCTGAGTTAGTTGATTTTTTAATAATTAGTTTTAATTTTTATTGACTTTTCAGGGAAAAAAAAAAAACAGAAACTGAGATAAAAAAGTACTATTTAATTTGAGTTAAACTGTTTCACTAAACAAGCCCTTAGCATTTTGTTGGAACCTTGCCAAACAATCTTGGTAGTTGTAATTAATATTGCGAAATAGATACAAGAAAGTTAATTCGTTACCTTTGGCTAACCCAATAACGAAAGTTTCGTAAGGGAACCGGAGCAGGCTATCATGAGACAAAAGATTTTCTTTCTAAAAAGATTCTATTCGGAACTATTATATGTCTAAGGTCCAATATTAAAATAATTTCAGAGGTTTTCCTTGACTTTGTCCGTGTCAACAGACAATTCAAAATGCCACGACTTTTTTAGAACAGGTCCGAGTCAAATAACAATGATTCGAAGCACTTCTTTTTACACTACTTCGGAAACCCAAGGAAATGTAAATTATATAGTGAAAAAATGAATTAGCGCAAACATGGCCTTTTTTGAATATGTTTTTGGAAGGAAAAAAAAAAATTTGTCATAGGAACTGCATATTTTAAATTATAACGTGCAGAGCCTATTGTTAAATAAGTTTGGATATAAATTAATTTCAAAAAGACAAAAATTAACTTAAAAGACAAGAAATGAACAATTCATATATAAATACCCAACAACCTAATAACTTAACGTTACGGGATAAATTTACAACTTTGTGTGCTCCAAATTGTTAATATGAACACTCGCACGTCAAATCATTGAAAAAGTAATTAAGGGTCCATTTGGTGAATGAATTTGAGTTGGAAATTTTCAGTTTCAATAGTAATTTTTATTGACTTTTCAGAAAAGACAAAAAACTTTTTCAGAAAAAGATAAAAATTAATATGAAAATTTTAATTTAAAATGATATTCCAAACACCCTCTTAATCTAAATAGTTTCTGAATTTTTTTTTAAATAATGATTTAATTTTTATTTTTTTTTATCAAGATAATTTTAAATTCTTATTTTTTAATCGTTACAATCATTTCCATGAAAATCCATTAATTTATAAAAATATTTTAACAATCGAATAATAATTAATTTAACAAAAATATAAAAAAATCATAAAAAATAATTAAAAAAAAAGTTTCCTCACTCTCACATTTCATTTAGACCTACTAGTCTTAGGGGATGTTTGACTCCACGTCTCATTTTAAACTAAACTGTACTTTTTCATTATAGTTTTTGTCTTTTTTTGAAAAATGTTTTTTATCTTTTCTAAAAAGTCAAAAAAAAATTACTATTGAAACTTAAAAATATTAAATTAAACTCATTTACCAAACATCCTCTAAATGGTTAAAACAACAATACCTCTCGGTAGGTATATACAGTTCCCACCATAAAATTTTCATATTAAACCTAACATTTTCTTTCTTTTTTTTTTTTTAAACAGGAAAAAAAAACATTATATTTCTTGGGTTAATTTCAAATTTTAGATCCCTAAAATAACAAAGGTTGTCTCACTTTATCTTGTAGATCTTAAAACATACAACATTTCTCTATAAACTTATCATAAATTATAATTTTAGTACTTTCTTAATTAAAATACCAACTTTTTTAATGACGTTAATTATTTGTGCTCGTTGGTTGATTCACATATGGGGTTAAAACGAAAAAGTTGAACGTTGGCCGTCGTTTAGTCTCGTGACCTTTATACAAGTTAAACCATTTACTATTTAGAAAAATTGACATTCGAATAAATCAAAATCACATATATAATTACCAATAAAGATAGAGCCACAACCACAAAAATCTTTAACTATTGGAAACTGTTTTTTTTTTTTTAATTTAACTTTTAATTTTTTTTTTTGTGGTGATAATTAATATATGTTGAGCACAAATTTGGACCTTTTTGGTCGAGTCTGTCCACGTAGGACAAATAGCCACGACACCCTCACGGAAAATAAGCTTGAAACTCGAAAATATAGAGGCTGTTTAATGAATGAGTTGAGTTTGAGTTGAGTTAAAATTTTTGAGTTTGAATTAAGTTGATTTTTTAAAAAATAATTATAAATTTTATGAATTTTTTAAAAAAAGATAAAAATTAAAATAAAAAAATGTAATTTAATTGAAGTTGAGTTATGGCTCTGGGTAGTGGTGTTGATCATCAAATTCGGTTTTTTCTTTCGTTTGTGTCGCAATAAAAGATCCGATTTGGGCTTGATTATGCACATCTATATATATAAATATAGATATATATATATATCTTGAAGATTCTTTAAATGGTATATGGATATAATATTGCAATTAAATTTCCATGCGAGATTCATTTTCACAATTAATTCCCAATCTCGTACTCTGACAACCATGATGGTTAGACGTCGGGGAAGATTTTGGGAATATATAAACGAATTATCTCTGGCTCTATGAGAACTGCCAAAACTCCACCATAGTTGATCTAGGACCGTCTCTCTTTTTTGTTTTTATTATTATTTTTTTAATTTATAAAAAAGGGATCCAGCACCTTCTTTTTTATTCCTTTTCTTTTTGTTTTTTTTGTTTTTCTACCAGTACTACCGAAACTGGCCTCCGAATGACCATTAAAAAAAAAATCTTACGTACGAACTCACTCAAACCACTTAAAAAAAGAAGAACTAAGAAAAAAGAAATTGAAGAAGGCCTGTAGAAGATCTACTAAGATCGAGAAGGGGAATAATATCTATGTATATATACATTGAAAACTCTTCTCGTTGGATATATGTGAGTGTGTGTGTGTGTGTGTGTGTGTGTGTGTGGGTGTGGATTTTTTTTTTTTTTTTAATATGTGGATTTAAGTATTTTAGATGATTGATATAGTATTTGGAAGAAATTGCCTGCCACGTTCGACTGAGAGGTGTGTCCATGAAAATATTGAAGATATTGAAGGTTCATATTTACAAGAAATATTTGATTGTTGAATTGTGATGAATTATGATTTCATAGAAATTCATAAATTCGATTAACGAACTATTATTATGGATTTCCTTCATCAATACACTTTTAATGAATTATTTTGATAAATACCAAATTTCAAGATCATGAATGAATATATATATATCATCAATGTGATGATGTCGATAACTTAACAATATTGAGTTTCTCTATTTAAATGAAAACATATATATATAATGTTACTCCTATTTGCTTTTTCAATTGAGATTTTGTGAAAATATTATATATGAAAATTCATTATCTAAATATAATGAATGAATAATTATAATTTTGTGATTTGAAGAAGTAAATTTTATATTATGTCAAGTTTTACCTATTAAATTAAATTTAACAATTCTACTACAATCTAATTAAAAAGAGGGGGGGGGGGGTGGTACCCAGTGAGTAATTACCCACTGGGCAAGGCAGTGGGCCCACTGCTAGAAATTTAAAAAAAAAAAATTCAAGGGAATGGGTGCCGTCTTAATGGGCCACTAGTAGTGGCCTACTGAGCCATGCAAGCAGGCTGCTTGCCTGTTGCCAGTAAACTAGTATAAAAAAATTTTTTTTTTTCTCTTTTCTTTAGAAATAGGTTGAACAAGAGGGGGTTTTTGAGAATCCAAAATCCAACTCCTAAACAAACAAAACAAAGATAATAAGATAAAGAAGAAAAGTTGATTACAATGTAAGATGATGTACTACTTGAATAACTACTCACTAAAACCATTTTGAAATACATGAAAAACTACCAAAACAACCTCCTAACTTGTCCTATTCAGTTAAGCACGTTTTTGGAGAGATTAAATCCAAAAATTTTAATTTTTTAACCCACAACAAGACTTGGTTATAAAATGGTTTTAAGGTAAACCAAAAACCACTTTTTTCCCTTTCATAAAAACCATACAAGTAAAGAAAAGTTTATTCCCTTCCTTCCTTGATTGTGGACGAAATTTGTAGCTAAGGGAAGCCAAAAATATACTTCATCTCCTTCCACCCATTCCCAAGATCATTTTTCTCATGAGGAGGAAGAGTCATTCCAAGTGTTTTTCAAGATAAAAACCTATATTTTTGCAATTGTTTCCTAGAGGAAAAATTAATATTTTAAAAATGTTTTTAAAGTGATGTTTTATTTTCATTTTAGCCCCCTACCTTAAAGATCGAAGAGTAATTCAAAGCCTTCAAGAGGAGCTAAGAACCCACTACTTTTCTAAGATGTAAATGATTTGTAAACTAGTGGTTTACCAAGTTCTTGATAACTTTTCTTTCAAAATGTTTTCTTACAAATAGGAAAATATTGGCATGTTAAATGGTTAAAATGTGGTTTTACTACATAGTGAGATAATATATGTGCTGGCCACGATTTAAAGTGGCTAGAAAACCTGATTTATGTATGGAATATAAAGAAAAGTATGTTTATGTGATTTTTATAGTTATATGATATGAAATGAGTATTGATATATGAGAATGGGAGATTATGGCTTGTTGATATGTTATTTCCTCTGTTTATTGGAAGCATGAATGATGAGGAAAATATTTTGACATCACAAATAGGTTAGATTAATAATTAATGACTATAAATTTCCAACAATAACATTTTTGGTATAAATGTTAATAAATTAGAAAATGGTATTTTAAGTGGGATATTCAGAATTATGTAGAAGGACAGAATACTACTCTTGACATAAACCATAAGAAGACATCAAGTTTGATCAGAAATAAAATTGTCAAAAATGATAATTTACCCTCGAGGGGTAAAATCATAATTTCACCAGCCTAAAGACTTTATTTGAATTCAAAACTTTGCAGTCTTGACTAGAGACTTAAAATAGACCTTTTATCCAATTTTTTATGATTAATGGACAAGAAATGACCAAAACACCATTCTGAGGTAAAAACATAAATATGAAAAATTTAGAGTCAAGAATGTAAATAATTAAAAATTGTTAAAAATGTTTCCTGATCCTGTGAGAATACTTTATAAAGATAATAAGTATAAAAAACGTGAACCAAAAGGTATTGAGAACTAATTGAGGCTAAATAAGGACTAAAATGTAAAAATGAATAAATAACAGGTCAAATTATAAAATCTACTTAAGCTATAATTAGACAACATCTTTGTCACCCTTAAAACATTATATTAAGCTAAATAAATATAAGAAATTATATGATTAATGTTATAGTCAAATATACGACCTTAAATGACATATAGGGGCTTAAATGTAATACTTTTATTTGATTATGCTTAGAAATGTAATAAGTTATGAAAGCCATTATGAGAGCTTATGGGCACTGTAAACACTATTCTAAGGCCGGGATAAACTTTTAAAAGCCATTCAATAAGTCTA
>JAFMPE010118005.1:0-14602 GCA_024759925.1 Ficus religiosa | reverse complement strand
GTTAGTTAACTTAATATTATAATTAAAATTTTAATTTTAGTTGTTTAAGATTATAATTAAACTTTTTTTTATTTTTTTAATTTTATTTTTTATATATATAAATTTTTTATTTTTTTAAATAATGGGCGGGCCGGGCCGGCCCATCGGGCTTCAATATTCGGACCGGGCCGGCCCGGCCGGCCGGGCTTAAAAGGAGAGCCCGGCCCGGCCCTTACTATAGGGCCGGGCTTTTACCCGGCCCATAGAATACGGGCCGGGCCGAGCCACGGACCAGGCCTAAATTACGGGCCGCGGGCCGGCCCGTTTGGCCCGGCCCAAATTCCCACCTCTAATCCTAATTTGATGATATCCATTTTTAACATCAATCTTAGAAAAATACACAAGACCCATGCAATTCATCTAGCATATCATCTAATCGAGGAATTGGATGTCGATGCTTTACCGTAATGTTGTTGATGGCTTGAAAATCAACACACATCTTCCATGTCCCATCCTTCTTAGGCACTAGTAATACCGGAACCGCACAATGACTCATGCTTTCTCTAACATACCCCTTTTTCATCAGCTCGTTGACTTGCCGTTGAAGTTCCTTCGTCTCCTCGGGGTTACTTCTATAGGCTGGTCTGTTTGGAGTTGTTGCACCAGGTATGAAATCAATTTGATGTTCAATTCCTCAAATTGGCAGTAAGCCGAGAGGCACCTTCTTGGGAAAGACATCCTCAAAATCCTACAAAAGAGATTCAACACTGCTCGACAAAGAACTGGCGAGATCGTTAGTATACAAAAGGGCCTCCTTGTACATGAGCACTATAAGGGCCTGTTGCAAAAGTAACGCTCTCTTGATCTCACTTTTCTTTGCAATGAAATTGTATTTTTCCTCTCTTGCACATACCAAGGCTGTAACTATCTCTTTTTCCTTCTCACTTTCTTTTTTTGTTTTTGTCTTTCTCTTTTTCTCTCTTTTTCTTTTTCTTTCCTCTCAATTTCGGCCTCTCTTTCTTTTTCTTTTCTTTTTTCACTCGTTCTTTGCGTCTTTAGTTGGTGATCAAGAACTTGTTTTGGAGTCAATGGGACAAGTGATATGGGCTACATTTTAATAATGAAAGAGTACCTATTGGTGAAACCGTCATTTGTGACTCGCCGATTGGTACTGCTATGGTCGGCCCAATAGGATGTGACATGTGTGCATAAGTACCACATCGCAGAGCACCTCATCTTCATACTTGCTAATTGAAAATGCTACCATCACTTATTTCGTTACCTTAACTTCTCCACAATTATTTAGCCACTAAAGCTGGTACGATCGTGGATGCTTCAAGGTAGGTAACGCCAATTTCTTCACTAACTTTGTGCTAGCCACGTTGGTGCAACTTCCTCCATCAATAATAACGCTGCAAACTTTGTTATTCATAAAACACCAAGTATGGAACAAGTTCTCCCACTAGTTGTTTTCTTCTTCTTTAACTTGTGCGCTAAGAGCTCGTCTTGCCATAATGATTCTCCTTCCACCGCAAATTGCCCATCATAGGCATCTTCAAGAGTTGGCATTTTATCGACTTTATTCTCTTGTTCATCTTCCATCTCAATCTCTTCTTGAGCATTTATCACCATCAACCTTTTATTCGGGCACTGACTAGCTATGTGACCCATGCCTTAATATTTGAAACACTTAATGTCACGGTTTCTAGAAGTAAAAGGGTCGGTTTTACCTTCAAAAATGTGGTTGGTGTTTTCAGACTTAGACTCGAATTTGTACTTGGGAGTTGAAGGTGTTTGTGGCTTGTCTTCCTTCTTTGTAGTACTTGGTCTCCAAGGGTTGGAACCTGGGTTATGGCTTGCACGTGTACCACCCCCTCTCTTAAGTTGTTGCTTTACTTTGATGGTCATGTGCACCATATCTTCTAACTCTATGTAATGATGCATCTCAACCCTATCATGGATCTCTCGGTTTAGTCCCATTAAAACCTAGCCATTGTAGCCCCTCGATCTTCCTTTACATTAGCTCGGATCATGGCAATCTTCATCTGCTTATGATAATCCTCTACACTCTGGCTTTCTTGTCTAAGACTTTGTAGCTTCTTATACAACTCCTAGTAGTAGTGACTTGGAACGAACTGCTTTCTCATTACCGTTTTCATCTCTTCCTACATCTCTATTGGTTATTCTCCATTCCGTCTCCTGTTTATAACAAGTTGATCCCACCAAGTAATAGCATATTCATAAAATTCAATCATAGCTAATTTTACCTTCGTGGCAATCAAATACGAACTCTATCTTCTTTTCCCACTTAAGGTCTGCTTTGGGATTGGATTTTCCTTGAAACGACGGAATCTTCATCTTAATACTACCCAAGTGGTTATCCCCCCGATTCTTAGCTTCTCTATACCCATAACCACGCCCAAACCTGCCCCGGTTCATTGGTGTTTCTTTCTAACTCCTCCAACTCCTCTTCATCTTCAATATCCCCCCATTGCACCCCTTGTTGCACTCGCCTAGGTGATTGTCTAACGGAAGTGTTTTGTGGTTGCCACCGAGTTGACTCTTCTTCCAACCTATCCATTCTCTCATGAATTTGCTCTAATTCAACCTTCATCATCCATCTCATCTCCCCCAACAACAACTGTACTTGTAGGTTCGGAATTGTTGGTTGTTGTGCCTCTTCGGTTGAGTTTTCTTCTTGATTGCGAGACATATTTATAATCTGCAAAATAAGGTTAGGGATCCTCACAAGCACTCCCTCACGTGTTTCACTCAAGAAAGATTCGCCCACTCTCATGTTTGTCACTCAATTGGCTTTTACCCTCTTACGTTATCACCACTCTTGCCCTTTTCCACTCGTTGTACCTTTTTTTATTCTTAATTAGACTCAAGAACAATCGAGATTCAAGCAGCAATTCGATGTGAGAAGCAACCAAAACAAACCACAAGATTCAATAAGCAATTCCCAAGAAACTGATGCAAGCAATTAAAATGACAAAGATGGTTCTAAAGTAAGAAATGCTAGGTCAAAACCACAATGAAATACAAGTATATTAAACAGTAAAAAATATACATTTTTTTTTCTACTTGTTGATAATTTGGATTTCTTCTTTTGCTTCTTCTTTTGATAATCCCGAAAAAAAAAAAAATTTTGAAGTTTCAAGATTCTTTTTTTTTTTTTTTTTAAATTATAAATCAAGATACAAGGGAAACAATAAAGCGAGTAAAGGATAATTCAAACTTGCCTTGGAACCTAGGCTCTGATACCAACTAATATGAACCTCGCCAATGAAGTGACGAAACCCAACACTAAACGTGGATTCAAACCTCAAGACCTTCAAGACACAAGCTTGTTAAGCCTTCACCCATTACCTAGCAAGATAAGAACCAAGAACTACATACTTTGACAAACGCCACACCAAGACTCTCAATAACGACTCAAGAACCTAGATGCTAAGTTTGGTTGTTGAACGCCACAAGAATAACTTGATAAGTTCAAAAGTATTTTCAAGAGCGCAATAAGCACTCTCACTTTTCTGAATTCAAAAACTGATCCCTATTCCCTTCAAAGCATGCCTATTATAGGCTGCTAATTACAAGTTTTTCTTTCCAAATTGATCTCCAATAATTCAGATTTTACTAAAAGAAACAAATCAAAAAATTAACTCTATTTTTAAACCTAAATCACGCCTATAACTAGAAAAGGAAAGTTAGGTATTTTAAATAGCTTTATTATCAACCATTCACACCTAAAGAATCACACCTAGAAAAATAAGGAAAGTTAAACAAATTAGCATGCAAGCCTTACAATCAGACGTATAAACACAAAAAAGGAAAGTAATCATGCCAATTTACTTGTTGAAACTAAGCTTTGCTTCGACCGGATTCTTCTAGAACTTTAATCATGGTGATGCTCCTCTGATGATCATGTGGACCATGCTTAATGGGCCTCCATGAATTTGTTTGAGTCCAATCTTCTTGAATCAGCCGATTCAATACTTCTTTAAATCGCTTGACTCTAAGTCTAGTAATTGGCCCAATTGGCAAGCTTAATGAATCATGTGAATGTTACCCTTGAGTCCCTCCGAGCCCATGTGTGAGTTCCCCCTCTTGTATGTGTGGTTGTGGTTGTGTAGCTTCGTTTGCTTCAAAAACAAAGAAACTAAGAGAATGAATTGTCAAGAGCATGCTATGGAAGGGACATAGGACAACTTGTCATAGTAATGATGATTATGCCAAGTATGTTTGTGTTGATGAACGTTGTCTGTGCTAGTCGACCACCCTCTTCATCACCTTCAATGTCGAATCAAAGCTTGCCCGATGATCAGCAGAGCGATGATTTTGCTCGCACCAGATACTTGAAGCGCGTTGGGTGTAAAAGGATTGCTAGAGAGGAATGCCTCTGGGAGTTAGACGAACAGGTAAGTCGAACAGGACACAAGGTTAAGAATCGAGGTTTATACATGTATTTTTGTTGTAAAATGAAAGAAAACAAATGCTTAGGAAAGTACCTTGTTCAGTTACGAGTATGAAGGGAATTATTTTCTTAAAAATGGTGATTGTGTTAAATGTTCCTGTCTTTAATGATGTTTTTTAATTCACCAATTTGAAAAGAATTCAAATTTCATCCTAACTTAAAGTCCAGTTCAATATTCTATGCTAGACTAAACACTCTCATTAATTAATTTTTAAAAAAAAGTGTTGTTATGGGCCCGATAGTCGATATATTGACGGAGGCTTGCATCACGCTTATTCTAGAAAAAAGCCCCTCGAAGAAATTCCATATTATTGAAGAAATCCTTACTTGTTCTCCAATATTAGCAAGCTTATAAAATGCACCATTTAATGTTACAAACTTATTAACACTAATCGTTCGTTTGGATAATAAATTTGAATAAGAAAACTTTCGTGAGAGATAACATGGTAGAAAACTTTTTAAAAAGAAACAGGTACTGTCATTCAACCAAATTTTAAAACTATCGTTATATTTTGTGTACGAGACTTCTAGTGTTGAAGTAAGAGTGACTCAAACTCTTTTTGGCTTTACCAAAACATAATTCTTCCAGTGCAATTAGGGGGGGGGGGGGGGGGAGCTTGTGAAAGATATAAAAAGAAGTATTTACACAAAATGTTATTTGTTGACACCCTTTTTAAAATATGTCTACAAACCAATTTATTTACAAATTTGAACAAATTTTGAATTTCAACAAAATGTCCATTTTTGACATCCCTTTAAAATATGTCTACAAACCAATTTATTTACAAATTTAAACGAATTTTGAATTTCAATTATTTTTTTCCATAATTGCCCCTCTACAATTAGTGTTTGCATATGAATCCTCCTTATTTTATGCAATTACTTTTTAAATTTCAAATTTAAAATAATCAATTATCCCATCATTTTTTTCTTTTTGAGATTAGACGTGATTGTATTATTATTGTTTGACTTTTTTTTTCTTCCTCTTTTTCATTTTTTTTAATCATATTTTACTTGTTAGATGTAAAGTGGTTATATAATTTAGATGTTTTTTTTTTTTTTGGTCCAATTTTCATACTTGTTTGTGATTTTTTTTTTCTTTAAAGCAATCCCATATTTACGGGTAGTTATTATAGGATTTGCTTGTTTTGCTGTTCTCACTTTTTTTCCTGTGCCCTCACATTCTACCGACTATACAAAAATAGTCTTATGATAATCACCATGCAATATTATATATGAATTTACTTAGTATGTTGTTGTAGTCTTAGTATGTTGTTGTAGTCTTTATGATAATGGCCCAATTATATCATATTGAGAATCTTTTCTTGATACTATCAACTAATCACATCCTTTAGTGAAGATAAATCTTCAATGTAGTCTGTATGTCCTAGGCTTGATTGGATCATTTATGTATATCAATGCGTTCCAAATTAACCATACAAAGACAATGACATGGTCATTTTTCTAATGACCATTAACAGAAACAAATGAAAATATCCACATGAATAACGAAATCAAACTTTTCTCAGAACCAATACAGTCATCTTGACACAATCTTTAAAACAATCAATAATACATAATGTACGTTATTTATGAGGTGATGAAACAACCGTGCAGCAAACTTTGTGATTTTGAAAAGGAAATGCCCAAAATAGCTATTCCAAAACTGAACTTGTTGTGCCGGAGTTAATTTGTTCTCGATGTCTTCAATCACTTGGATTCTTGAGTACAGATTAATTTTCATAATTGTCCACATCTCCTTAGGCTTGAGCAATCTATATGTCTACATTTCATTTGATTGGAATAAATAAAGTATTATAACTAAGCAAATGATCAAGTCAATATAACAATGACGGATTATATTACATTTTATTTTAGTAATGTATTTACGTGCTCATCCAATATAAAATTCCTTTGAATATCCTGGGCAGGTTGTTGCTTAGGTTGTTTGTCATCAGTTGCCAACAGTCCTTTGCCTTTTTGTTCCCTTGTATAATTTGGACATGTTTTGGTGATGGTACTTTCCTGTAAATGTAAAAATTGGTTAGAAACGATCGATTGAATATAACACTTTATAAAAATGTAAAACTCAGTTAGAAACCATAGAGACTCAACCATTATAAAAATGACACGATCCTAAATGGTCAAATACAATGTTGTCAATATCAAATGGAAGCAAACATAAAACAGTAGTCTACATTGTAATTACCAAGTCTGTACAAATTTATCTTCAAATCTATTTACTCAAAACCAATTAAAAATTACAACAAAAAATACAATTTCAAGTCCATAAACACTCAATCAATATATCAATGACAGAACAAAAATTATCAATGTTCATGGCCTATAAATTGCTAAACGAATGTACTGACCAAAACATTTAAAAAACAAAAAAGGTACCCAAATCACATAGTCATGGACTATATGATAATGACATGAGGATATAATAATTCAATTTTCCTGAAAAAAAAAAAAAAAAAAAAAAAAAAAAAAAACAGTGCCGATTAAGAGTCTAAAAACACTCGAACAATATAACAATGACTCAGTTATTTCTTTATCAATTGAATCGCTTGATACAATATGTCGATGAAATGATGAAATACTTAACAAAAAATTATCAACGAAACTGGTTTTCAAATTTTCAAATTAAAATAATGACCTAAACTTTTTTTTTTTTTTTTTTAAAGAAACTCACAAAGACGTGGTTAATATAAAAATAATATAAGAATAGAATATTGAATTTTCTATTTAAAAAAAAAAAAAAAACATTCACTACATAAAAATGACTAGAGATGAAGAAGCACGGTTGGACATTGAAGCGAGACGCCCAGATTGCCTTGGTGTAGGGGACGTAGACCAACCTCGATGGGTTTTTCGATAGTTTTGGGCTACTGATGTGCTGGGGTTTTCTTACTCATTGGCGACAGTGAGCGGTTCCACAGCAGTCGGAAAAGACGATGAAGAGGAAAAGCGTTAGGGTATTTCAGTGGAGAGGGAAAGTAAAAGGGGGGAACTAGTCTTTCGATTATTATTAGATATGGATGGTTTTTGTGTGCAAATGAATATTTAAATCCCACTGATTTAGGGATTTCCAAATTTTGAACATGTTGACAAGTTCCTAGAAATTAGGGGCTGATTAGATTTTCATTTTCCCACCAATTTTGAGAAAGGGGTAATTTTGTCAATATATACATAATCAGTTATAGGTTTTGTTTATTATTGCAAATAAGTTAATTTGTGAACATATTTTAAGAGTAGGGTCCCAAATCGGTCATTTATGAAATAATCCATATAAAAATTCTCAATCACATTGATTATTGGCTTTCACGGAAGGTAAAAAGATTTTGCTTTTGTTCAGATCAAAGGTTTAGAATCAACTTTTTTACATTTTTTTTAGATCCGCAACACACATGGTATTATCTCCTAAATGCCAATCCAATTTAGTTTGTTAGTACAAATTAGAGTTTTGAATTTGAATTCATACTTTCAACTATATATTAAAATTTTAGGCTCCATTTGGGGAACCATTTGATATAAACATTTAGAATGTAAATATTTGAATATAAAGATTTTAGATGAAAACATTTAGCACTGTAAAAAAATAACCAGATGGTCAAAATATTGGCCCTTATCATTTAGAATTTGCCTAAAAATTGCAAATGACAACATTTTACAACATTTCATATCATTTCAAATGTTGCTTGGCAAACGTCCATTTGAAATGTTTGAAAATGGAAACATTTGAAATTGAAAATGATTGAAACAAACGGAGGTTTAATCTTTTTAGATATTTTCAATCTGGTCGTACCATATCAAATTTAGTTTTAAGGACACTATTACTGACCTTTTGCTTTGTTTGCTAGGCTTGTCATTCAATTTCAGCTTTAGCCTCACTTCAAGTGTTGGTCAGCATTTCGATAATGTTTTTTTTTTTTTTTTTTTTTAATTAAGCCTAAACAAAGCGAATTAACTTTTTTTACCTTTTTTTTTATTCCGCATTACACGCGGTATTATCTCCTAAATATCCATTCAATTTAGATTGTCAATTTCAATTAGATTTTTCAATTCAACCTCATACCTTCAGCTGTAAAATAGAATTTTAATATTTCTAGATATTTTCAGTTCGGTGCTATGATATAAAATCTAGTTTTTAAAGACACTATTGCTAACCTGTTGATTTGTTTGGGTTTGTTATTGAAGCATGAGTTTGAAACACAGGTTTGAATGAAATTTTAGGTTGAAGTTGGTTGATTATTCAAAAATTAGTTATAATTTTTTTTTACTTTTTCAAAAAAGACAAAAAAAACAAACTTAAAAAAATAGTTTAGACCTTCCATCTAAACTCTTAGGCTTTGTTTGGGAATTAAGTTTAACTCCAATTAAACAGTAATTTTTCATCTTAGTTTTTTTTTTTTTTAAAGACAACAAAATTTATAACTAGTTTTTGAAAAGTCAACCAACTCCAACTTAAAAATTTTATCTCCAACTAACTTACCAAACGAAAGCTTTAGTCTTACATCAAGTGTTGGTCAGCATTTCAATAATGTATTATTTTTTTTTTTATCAGACTGTTATTTGTTAGCTTACTTCAAAGAGGCCACCTATGTTGCTAGACCTGCATTTGACCAAATTTTTAATGGATTCCGTCTAAAAACTAACATAAAGGAATATTGTAGCAACGTTTTAATAAGTTGGGGAGATTCCAACTACGAAAAATAAAAATATATGATAAATCAAAGTTGCACAAACTCAAAAGTTAGAAACTAAATGAGTAATTTAGTCCTCTTATTTTTTTTTTTTAATATATTGTTACCCATTAGCCTGTTTCAAAAGAGACCATTACATTGTTCTACCTTTCTCTTCACTTGAATGATGTTTTTTGTTTTTCAATTACCGTGTGCATGTATACACACACACACATGTATGTTTTAGAAACTTTTGGAATCATCAAGGGCTAATGTATTGTTTAGAAACTTTTGGAATCCTTGAGGGTTAAGTTTAAATAGTATGTTTTAGAACTTTTGGAATCATTGAAGGTTAATGTATGTTTTAGAAACTTTTGGAGTCATTGAGGTTTAATTTTAACTTGTAGATATTATTATTCAAAATCTTGATATATGTATGTATGTATATAGCCAACAGCTAGTACTCTAGATCAAAATGAAAAGAGAAGGGCATGCCATGGAGAGGGGAAAAAAAAAAAAACGTAATGAGTATTCGTCCACATAATGGTGATTGTGTCAAGTATGCTGGTTTTTGATGTCGTTTGTGCTAGCCAACGCTCTGGTACTCCTTCACTTGTTTATCATGGCTCACTTACCAATGATCACTATGAGCCTGGTGGTCGACGACAGACGCCGAAAGAAGAGAAGTTCGTTGAGTGTCTTGACAAAGCTAAAAAGGCGTGCGATGAGGAAATAGATGAACGAGAGACACGAACGGGACACAAGATTAAGAATAGATATTATTACAGGTTCTATTGTGTCATATTGAAAGGCATAAAATGTAAGGAAAAGCACATCTATCGTGTATATTCTATTGAATGGTTTGTATGGTATCCTCATATAAAAATATTGGGACACCAATTTCAATCTTAATTTGTGAGTACTAAACTTATATTAGTTTGTGAGCTACCGTTATTTTTATTAATAGGCAATTGAGATCCCAATTATTTAGACACTCATATTGGACTAATGATATCAGTCCAAAAGAGAATAATGATCACGGTTTTTAACATTTGAGTCTCAAGTAGAAATATTCCCAACAATTATCCAAATCAGTGAAGTAAAGTTCAAAAGACAGAAAAAAAAAAAAAATGTCTTGGTAGCTAAATTCAATGTAGCATTTATGATTGAATTTTTTTAAACGGTTATCTCTTAGAAAACTGTAAGTAAATTATTAGCAGCCTCCAAAATTCATAAGTCACTTTCTATAGATTACAGCCTTGTGCAGTTCTCAAAGAATAGTGAAGTCTCTATTAATCTCTTTGTTCTCCACTTTTCTACACTTGTTTATTTTCATTAATTTGTGCTCGCTTGCCCCGTCTTGATAGTTCATAGGAATATCATCACTACGTTCTTTATTAGAGGATTTTTCACCTTTAATATACTTTTATTGGTATGTGTGTAAAAGATTAAAACAAATATTAATTATATCTACGACTGAAAAAAAAGACACTTATTATCACATGAGTTTTATTTCAATCCGACGGTATAGATTGGTATGAAATGTTTCAGCAGAAGCTCATAAAAGAACACCCTTAGTCAGTATGGAAAATTAATGTTTGTTGTTTAGGGTTACGCATATCTTCTCAAGACCTTTAAAGAGCTATGGATCTGGACTTTAAAACGCAGCATGATGTCCGGGAAAACTTGATCAAGAAAGGTGTATACATTGAAAAAAAAAACAAAAACAAAAACAAAAACAAAAAACAAAACAAAACAAAATAAAAACAAAAAACTAAACTAAACTAAACTAAGCTTGTGTTTGGCGTATAGATTCAAATTTAAAGTTTTCATATCAATTTTTGTCTCTTTCTAAAAAATCAACAAAAATTTTAATTTTTTAAAAATCAACCAATTTCAACCTAAAAATTTCGTTTCAAACCCGTATTCAAAAAACAAAACAAACCTAAACTTTAGGGTCAAAAGAAAAACAAGATTTAAAAAAAAAAAAAAAAAGACAAGACCTCATTTGATATTGTTTCCAAAACGTTTTGAAAATGAATATCACGGTTTTCAATAAAATTGTTTTGAAGTTGTTCTAAATGCGTGGCTTTGCACAAAGTCAAATAACAGAAACCACAAAGTCAAATAACAGAAACGAAAACAAAAAGTCATTTTCGTTTTTTGTTAAGGAAATTGAAAATGAAATAAAATTGTTTTCCCATTTCGGTTTTCATTTTTTAAAACTTACGCACTCAACAAAAAATTTCAGAAACATATCCAAACACAGCTTTACTTTTTCATGTACTCAAATTAATTTATTCAAAAACGCAATCAAACACAATTTCAAAAATAATATGTCAAGATCATTTTCAAAACATTCTCATTTCTAATTCATATCCAAACCAAAATCATTCTCGAAACGCTGTCAGACGAACTCTAAAGGTTCCAATGGAGACGCATACAAATTCTAAAAAATAATAATAATAATACTGTCAAAAAGAAAAAAAAAGGTTTACTCTCTTCATCTATTAATTCTTCTTTCATTAGAAGTTGCTAAACTATAAGATTAGAAAATTAGAAATGAACTAATTGACAGCACTAGATTGGATTATCAAGCAGTAAAAAGAGAATATTTAAGAGTATAATTACATAGAAAAAATGACGAAAATTGTCCTGTTGAAACTGTGATTGAAATAACCCTGCGTAGCAACAATTCAATACTGTAAAGTTCTTAGGTAACGAAAGAGGAATAATGAATCAAAATGGATTCACTGGAAAGAAAATCTCAAAACCCTTTTTTCGGTTAAAATGTGCCCGTTGAGCTTTAAACACATGTAAAATGTCTGCCCTGCTAATACCGTACTTGATTCACCAAAACCAAATCATGTGATGTTTACCGCGATTTGAGTACAATACCGGTGGATCTGCTTTAAACACATGTAAAATGTCTACCCTGCTTATACTGTACTTGATTCACCAAAACCAAATCATTTGATGCTTACTACGATTTGAGTACAATACTGGATCTGCTGATATTTTCATATCTTCAAAATTAGAACCAAACAGCATCAACCTGCACAATGTATAAAACTTAGATTTCACCATAAGGATTATTTCAGCTTCAAATCCTGCACTCAGAAAAGGTTTTCTGTCTCGTATACCTCAGATATCGCACAAGTGGACCCAACTCTCCTGCATACATACATATTGAGAGCCACACACATTTATACATTTATATGTACACACATATATGTATAAATAGTGTGTATAAATGCACATTTATACTACGGATGGATAAATCATGTTACTACCATCATATTCCTAATAGTAAACTGATGATGAATATGCATAGCTCAAACTTCTTCATATCCGTAGCTCAGACTCAGTTCAGAAATTTAAAAAATAAATAAATACATAAATTTTAATTAACATTCCTTTATTTTTTTCTTCATGTCTCGCCTTATGGATATTATCTGCAAAACCCTTAACAACCTAAAAAGACGCCCAAAAGGCATTCTTCCTGAAATAATCGAATATGGCATATAAAAGTTGTATATCCAAACTCTGAAGCAAAAGAAATTGCTGGCAACCAACAAAAAAGTAAAAATCAAATAACATGGAAAAGTTATTTGACTGATTTAACATCCATTTTTCTCACTTGTCACTTCACCATTCAGTTATTCTCTTTAAACAAGTATTTCTTGTACGCAAGGATGAATAAGACAATGTTAAACCCAAGCATGCAAGCCCACTCATGAATTATCAACACTTGATTGGAAATTTTTGACAATAGAAAAGCTATGAAAAATAAAGGACCACAAAATTATCTAAACTAAGTGAGACAAAATGAAATCAGAGAAGTGAATAGGGTTGCAAGTGCAGTACCGATTATCTTAATCAAGATCTTCTTGTCTTGGCTCTGATCCAGTGTTCTGATTTCCCCTGTTTGTCGAGTTTGAACCATCATTGTTTTCATTGTTGTTACCGCTGCCAGTGTTGCTTGTCTCAGCATTTGAACCAAACCTAAACAGCCGCGGCAATGAAATGGTAAACCTTCGCTCCACCATTCGTGGTGTCTGAGGATTTTCTCCAGCCGTCGCCCCACTTCCACTTCCGTCACTGACACCAGCATTGCTGCTGCCACCACCCCCAGAACTATAGAACCCCCCGCCTGATTGACTTTGATTTGCAGGTGTAGAGGCCCCACGACTCCTCTGTTCGTAATCAGGATCATCAGTGGGCAATTCATGACGACATACTGGGCAAGAATTATGCAACTCCAACCATGGAAGAATACAATCAGAATGATATATGTGTTTGCAGGGCATTTGTTTTGCCTCCTCACCAAGCTCAAATGTGTCCTTGCACACAGCACACTGTGATGAGTCCGAGACCAATAGTTCTTCTGTAATCTTTATCAGGGGCAGTGCCTCCACAGCAGATTTTGATGCTGGCGGGGTCCCATAACGATTTGGATCATTCTCTGCAAGTTGTTGGATTAATTGCTCAAGTCCAGGGCCAAAGAAGTAATCCCCAAGATTAAGATTAGTCGGAACACGAAATCCAGCGGGGTCCCCAGGATTGCCATCAATCACAAATTGAACATTGGCACCAGTAGCCCTTAGAGTTTGTAAATAGTTTTGAAGGAATGCAAATGGATTGAATGTATCAGTGTCTTGAAATGGTGACATTCTGGCTGGTGCACCACCAAAGAGGGCGGAAAGATCATCAACAACAGCACCACCACCATGACCAGAGGAGGCTGCAGTGGTGAACAATAGAGGAAAGCCACTGGCACCAAAGGCGGATGCATCAGATGAAAAAGAGAAGAAAGGATTAGGACTCAGGCTAGGGAATGGATTAGGGTTTTCAACTTCTTCAAGGAAGCCACCACTGCAAACAGGGCAAACTAAATCAGAGGTTGGTGAGGGAGTGATGTTTACAGTGCGGTTGCACTGATAGCAGAAGTATGGCTGAGGTGCATCGACACCAGTACCACCTCCACCGGTATTTCCAGCTGGTGATGACATGTTCCTTGGAAAACCAGAGGAGAGAGGATGCACAACTTTAATGGAGGTTGACAAAGGGAAGACCGGACCTAGAAAATCTAGAGGCTATAGAGAATCTGATTTCGCACACATTGCTCAAAAATAGCACCAGTGAAGAAGAAGGTTTGGCAATTAATACTTTAAAAGCTTATAGTACTGCAAGAACCTTAACGAATACGTCTACAACATCGAATGTCTTTCACTTCTTGAGCAACCAACTGAATCAATTTATTTCTTCACCTACAAAACAGGCAAAAATATTATATATATATATATATCACATTGGTAAGATAAAAGCATCAAAATATTTTTCCTGTTTCTATACAACAGGTGCGGAACAATAGGAATTATCCATCTAACGTTTTTGTTAATTAGAAACATCAGAATATACATTAGAAACAATGTACTTAGTTGAAGGCTTCTGTAGGTTA
>JAFMPE010117984.1:268-11970 GCA_024759925.1 Ficus religiosa | reverse complement strand
ATGAAGTATGTATGTGTGACATCACGAAGCATGTTCACAAATTCTTATGATAAGGATAAGATTAAAGTATGACGTGACAAATAAGAAACATGGCAAGCAAGTTGCCTGTGTCGTACCGACCCGCTCGTTGGTCGGGTTGGACTATGGTTTGAGTTGGAAATGGACTGGCCGCCCTAACCACTCCATAGTTGCGCGCCCGCTACATACACTTATGTAAGGGGCCCATAAGTAAGATAAGTTATGAAAGTAAGTTAAGGATGAATAAGAAAGCATAATAAGAGCATAATCGGTTCATGCATATATTGTGCGATGCTATGTTAAGCTATGACATGATATGATATGCCATGATGAGTTAAGTCAAGATGTGTTATGATAGGTTATGTTTATATTGTGTCGCGGTATAGTAGTTGTACTTGCTGAGTGAAAGCTCATTGTCTTACGTCTATGCTGTAGGTAAGCAACCTACGGGCAACTGTTGATGCAAGATGGGGGAGCGTGGCAGGGCGAACTGTGAAATGTGGGAAATAAAGCCGCTACGCATTTTGTTCTTTTATGTATAGTATTTGATATTCAAATATCTTTATTTAAGATACGTTTATATGTTTGCATGCTCATATGCCTCGTATAAAAAGAAAAAAAAATTCCACTGTTTCCGCTAATTTTCGTTAAGTAAGTAATTACGATGAGTTCAGTATGTATGTATATACGGTAACGGCCTGTGCTAGGCGGGTCATTACATAGACCCTGACAGGAAAATTGTTGGATTTCTTCAACATGATTGATGGGTTCTTGCCTTTAAATTTATCAGGCAATAGAAGAAACATTCTAGAAAATCAGGCAGTTAGCTCCTATCATAGTGAGAGGCATATCACGCAATTGATACATTCAGGCCAATTCAGAGAAAATGAAAAGAAAGAAATACATGTGCCATTTGTTGCTTTGGAAAACATACTAGCAGCCACAGATAACTTCTCAGAAGCAAACAAACTTGGACGAGGAGGATTCGGTCCTGTTTACAAGGTACTACCCTCACTAAGGTACTTGCCAGATTCAATTTTTGAACTTTTTTCTTTTTCGGGCTTAAAAAGTATACAATGTATTTGTTGAACTTTTCTTTAGGGTAATTTGCTAGGTGGACAAGAAATTGTTGTAAAGTGACTCTCAAGTTGCTCAAAACAAGGCTTACAAGAATTTAAGAATGAGGTATTGTTGTACTTCAACATAGAAATCTCATTAAACTTTTGGGCTATTGTGTTGAAAGAGATGAGAAAATTTTGCTCTACAAATATATGCCAAACAACAATTTAGATTCTTTCCCATTTGGTGAGTTTCTCAACCTTAAGTTTTAGAGAATTTCACTAATGTATATTTGCTACAATTGGAATATATCAAGTTTATTAATAAACTCATGATTTCATGTTTATATGGGAATCTAAGCATATCGACAAATACGCGTGTCACTGAGCTGGGAGATACACTTTAACGTCATATTGGGAATTACTAGAGGGCTTCTCTACCTTCATCATGATTCAAGATTAAAGATTATTTATAGAGATTTAAAGACAAGCAATATTCTATTAGATGAAGAGATAAACCCCAAAATTTCCAACTTCGGTTTGGCGAGGATTTTTAATGGCAAATAAATTGAGGCAAACACAATTACAGTAGTTGGGGCATAGTAAGTTTCTGCCGAAATGTGCACCATTAAATGCTTTTTTTTTTTTTTTGGTTTAGATTCCAAGTTGGAGAATCAATCACCCAAACATATAATAAAATCTACTACTTATCCCAGAAAAATTATTGTTATGCAGTGACTACATGTCTCCAGAGTATGCATTACAGGGGTTGTTCTCAATCAAATCGGACGTCTTTAGTTTTGGTGTTGCCGTGCTTGAGATTCTTGGTGGAAAAAGAAACATAGGATTTTACCCGTCAGAAGTGGCTTTAAGCCTTCTAGGATATATGAGTGTTTCTAATGTAATTTCTTATTTCCCCATTTTTTAAATATGTTTTTTAGCTAATTGGGATAGATTTTTCCTATGAGAAATGCAGGCATGGAAACTATGGACATAAAACTAAGCATTGGATCTAATGGACGTAACATTACAGGAGACTTGCAATGCAAATGAATTCTTGAAGTGCGTATGCGTAGGACTATTGCGTGTACAAGAGGAACCAGCCGATCATCCCAACATGTCAAATGTGCTCTCCAGGCTTGCAAGTGAAAGTGGAAGCCTTTGAAGTCCTAAACAACCGGTCTTTTTTACGAAAATATCTCTTTCTAACAGAGCTTTTTTTTGATAATCTGTTATCCAGTAACGAGTTAACAAATACCTTAAATGAAGGCCGATTAGAACTTAGATTCTTTTCAGTACTTATCATTATTGTTCTTGCTTGAGCACCAACCTGAATTGCTCTTGGCAGAGCACTACCATGTGTATTTATCAATAATTGCTAGAAGGAACTAAATATCATTACAAGGTCAAACGTACTATATTTTTTTATTGTTTTTATAGGAAAATTCTCTATTATGGGTTCACTCATTTACCTCTTAATAAAGGGCTTCAGGTGAATGGATATTTTCACCTCTACGTGACCGAGTTACCCTTGGAAATAGGATTTTGTGACCAGGATGGATTACGACATCAACATAAGCCCCCCAGCATCTCTGCCCCAGCATCTCTGGGCTGATCTGACCAGGGATGCTCCATGTCCTTGTAACATGGAAGTAATCGCGCCCCTCGCCTGGTTGGATGCTCTCGTTTGCTGTTCGGCATGTTCTCGCCAATGAGGGGTCACACCAGTTACTATGACATGGTCGGGTTCCCAGGGATGCTCGCCCACTCAGATGACACATGTCAATTTTTGCCACGTGTCACGTGTGATTGTCGGGAAATCAGACCGACACTTCGAATTTCAAATTTTGAAATGGGTGAGATAGGCGGGAAGCCAAATCACCACCTCGAAATTCACACCCAGATTTCTCGCTGGATCCTCGCCTATAAATAGGGGGTTTTTTTTCATTTTACTCATAATTTGCGAAGAATCATAGAAATCTGCTGAAAGCTGCCAAGAATTGCTAATCGAAATTGCTTCACTACTCAAACTGAGAACAACTGAAAAGGTAAATTTTTTATAATTTTTTCAATATGAGCGACATGTCTAATTCCGAGAACGCCCAAATGTCCAAGGATGTCAATGTTACCAGGAGTTCAAGCTCGATCCAGAGCTCGAGCTCAAATACAACCGAGACGACCGAGGAAGCGGCTGCTCCAGGGGACCGAACGCCTGACCACTTGTCAGGAATTTCAGACATCCCTTCCCCGGGTAGGCCTACCATCGACCAGTCGTGTTCGAGATGGTGCTGCTCGTCTCGAAGAGATTCTACAGGTGGGTCCAACCACCTGACCAGATCGAGGGTTTATTGAAGAGCTGAACGAAGCCGCCTTGGTACAGCTGGCTCCAGTGGTTGACCTCAATGTTAGTGGTGATGAAGCGTCCGAAAGGACGGCTAGCCAGGCCATTACAACTAGTCGAGAGGGGTCCGAGAGTTTGGGGAGCACACCTCCAACCGGGGAGCCCGTCTAAGCTCATTAGTGAGCTCGGAGTAGAGCACTGCGTGTCAACAGACTTCTAGTATTCTAGATGGCTGACTAGGAGATGGTGGATCGGGTAGGTGACCACCCCGTCTTTTCGGTGGACTATTTCACCTCGGCGGTTACCCTGTCATATTTGACAGTGCTCCGGGAAGAGTTTGAGATCCCCAATGACGTAGAGCTGATAGTCCTGGGGCCGAATGATCTCCCTTCCGGACCACCCCCAAGCTGCATTACCCTTTCCTTCGAGTTCTTCCGAGTAGGACTACGCTTGCCATTCCATCATTTCCTGAGGTGGACGCTTACAAGACTGAATGTGGCCCCTATGCAACTCAACGCCAACACCTATCACATCCTGATTAGCTGCTTCATTCTCTGGGTGAAGCACTTCATCACGGAGCTGCCATTCAGGGCCTTTCAAAACTTGTTTAGGATGAAATCGGCTCCCGCATCCTCTAAGTCCTATTACTTCCAGGGTTACCAGGGGACGTTCATCACCGGTTACCCTGACTCCGACAAACAATTCAAACATTTATGGTTCTACGAGGGTGGCTGGTGGTTGCACGGTCACCTTTCATATGGCGAGGTCCGTGAAGGGGAAAGGATTCCCATCACTTTCAGGAGGGGCTACGTGTAGACCCGGGGGCCATATGTTGAAGTGGGAAGCTTGGAGAAGATCGACATTCTTTGAGAAAAAGTAGACCCCAAGCGGAACCAGCATAGGCTTCTCTCTCCTGTGAGTTTGGAGAAGTATAATTGGTTCGGTTCGTGCTCGACATCCGAGTTCCCTCATGACTGACCAAGAACAGCCCAGCCTGGGGAGGTCACTGTTGCTTCCCAGATGCCTGACCTGGTCATGCACTACCATGCCCAGATAGTTGTGACTGCTGAAATTGCAACCACATCCGATCAGTCTGAAGTTCCATGGGGAGTGCCGGTAGCTCCATCCCATGGTTAGCGGTCCGACAGTTCCTCCCCTGGGACTTGGGGTCCGAGGGTTGCCGACGAAGACATGGATTTGGTACTCCGGTAATTCTTTCTAGCACAGGGCCTTCGGATTGAGGGTTGTTTTAATCCTTTGCTTTATTATGGTATTATCGTGATCGAGTACTTACCAGTTTCTACCATTTGTAGAACCCACGATGGCTGAGCAGGAACAGCGAGGAAGTAAATGCCCCAATGACCAGGACAGGATGGCTCAGCTCCAAAAGGTTGCCAAGACCGGTAATACTGGCAAGCGTAAAGCAGGAACATCAGCTGCTGTCCCGTCTAGCCGAGCAGGACCAACGGCCCCGGTTGCCAAAATCCTTTCCAACCCTCCTGAAGCCCGGGTCAGTCGCCCTAGGGAAAACCGGCCAGCCGCCATCCTTTCTTCTCCTCGGAGTCGGGGAGAAGATGTTAGGCCTCGAGATCACCTTGCCTCAACTTCCGGAGCCGAACCGATCATGCAAAAGATGTCGGCTCAAAAGGCACTCGTCTCGAAGTTTGACCATAAGCTGACTAGGAGATATCATCTCGGCGTTCTGACCCAATCGACGCCATTCTGACCTCATCAAGAAGCTGGTCTAGGTAAATAATCCTGGTCACGTAGTAGTCTTCCCAGGGAATATTATTATTTATTTGTTTAATTTTTTATAGGCCGTGTGCGTAGCCTTTTCAGGCAATGCGACTGCTTAAAGGTACACCAACCGTATGGAGGAACCGATTGCCTCGGTGAATTGCGAGGCCAAGACCGCGAGAAATGCCAAGAAGAAGGCCGAAGATAAGGCGAAGGCGGCCGAGGAGAAGGTAAAGGATGTCGAAAAGAGGGCATCCCAAGCCAAAGATACTTGGAAAAAGGCCGGAGAGGCGCAGAGAAGGGCTGAAGATGGCCTGGCTGCTGCACAGTCAGAGCACTCCCGGTTCCTCCAAGAGGCTCTCCCCGCTGCTCTTGACCAAGCTCTACAACAGGCGGTTAAGGAGTACTTGCAATCCGACGAATTCAATGCTCACCTGATCGCCGAGTACAATGAGGGGATGCGGGATATGAAGGCCGGTTTCACATTAACCAACTCGACTGTACCCGAGGTTGACTGGTCATTTGTTCCCAAGGTTTCCAGGGAGACTACCGCCGAGGCTCCATCGGAAGGACCCGAGGAGGGTGAGTTGACCGGGGGCACTCACGTTGCCGAGAACGTGGTTGTCCTCAATGAGCCGAAGGCTAGGGGTAACCAGGTTGGAATTGAAGCCGTCCTCCCCGATCAACAAACACAATTTTTTTTGTGGGCTCGAGGGTGCCCCAATTGTACCCCCCTCCTGATGCTATTAATGAAAATTTTCCCTTTCTTTTTGAAATTGTGCCCTTAGTGAATTTGTTTTATTTCTTTTTGAATTGACCTAAGTCCAACTCCGGTCAGTGACCAACATTGGGACCTCATTCCTTCGTCCGGGGACCTTCTGAGTGGGTGGTTTGCCTGGGTAAACTCTACAGTCGATCCTGCTCGGTCACCTCCTACGGATGGCTCGGGTTTTCCTTAGAATTAACCCAAGTCCAACTCTGGTCAGTGACTAGCATTGGGACCTCATTTCATGGTCCGGGGACCTTCGGAGTGGGTAGTTTACCTGGGCAGACTCTATGGTCAGACCAAGCTCGGGTTTTCCTTAAAATTGACCCAAGTCCAACTCTAGTTGGTGACCAGCATTGGGACCTTCGGAGTGGGTGGTTTGCCTGGGCAGACTTTACGGTTGATCCTGCCCGGTCACCTTCTACGGTTGGTTTGGGTTTTCCTTAGAATTGACCTAAGTCCAACTCTGGTCGGTGACCAGTATTTGGACCTCATTCCGTACACGGGATTGATCTGAAAAAAATTTCCTTTCATTAATCCAATCTTTACATCAATTGGCAAAAATTAAATTACTGGTAGAAGTGCTTCAGGTGGTCGGCATTTCACGCGTGTCCGAGACATCTATCATCTTGGTCGACTAGGCAGTAAGTGTTCGATCGAACTACTTTGATGATCTTATACGGACCATCCCATTTAGGCCCGAACGAACCTAACCCATGTTCTTGGACCAAGACCTTCTTGAGTACCAAATCGCCTACTCTGAAGACTCGCAGTCGGAATTTCTTGTCATAATACCTGGCAATGACCTAGTTACGTGCAGCTATTTGGATTAGATCTTGCTCTCGTTTTTCCTTAACTAGATCTAGTGCGGGCATCATCTGATCGGCGTTGTCTTCTTCATCGTAGTTCTCAACATGGAGACTTGGTAAACCCACTTCGGCTGGAATGACGGCTTCTACCCCGAATGCCATTGCGAATGGGGTCTCCCCGGTCGCGGTGTGCTTAGTCGTTCGATAGGCCCAAAGTATCCGGGATAGCTCATCAATCCAAGCACCCTTGTGCTTCTCGAGGTTCTTTTTTAAATTTTCTTTGATAGTCTTATTGACGACTTCTACCTGTCCGTTGCTCTGAGGGTGTTCGGGGGAGGAGAACACTTTCTTTATTCCGAACTGTTCACAAAGTGCGATGAATTTCAAATTGTCAAACTGCTTTCCCTTATTTGTGACCACAGTATGGGGGAGCCCGAATATACAGATTATGTTCTTTCACAAAAAACTTGTACGTTTTGCCTCGATCTGCTGGGCTAACGGCTCCACTTTGACCTACTTTGTGAGGTAGACTATTGCCACGAGGCAATATCGAAGTTGTGACCGGGCCATCAGTAGTGGTCCAATCAGGTTGAGGGCCCAATTGGCGAATGGCCAAGCACATACCACCGAGGTAAGCTTCTCGGGGTGGGACTTGATTGCCTTGGCAAACTATTGGCACTTGATACATTTTTTAGTGAACTCCATGGCATCTCTGTCCATGGTCGGCCAATAATACCCCTGACGAAGGCATTTGAAGGACAGAGCCTTCCCCCCAGAATGGTTCCCACATACCCTGCTGTGTATTTCTTTCATCAAGTACTCGGCCTCCGCTGACCCAACACATTGCTGATACGAGGCAGAGTGTCCCCAACGATACAACTTCCTATTGATAAGGGTGTACCTTACTGAGGTGTTTTTAATTCTCCGGGCTTCTTCCCGGTTCTCCCGTAACCGTGCCGTGGTAAGATACTCAGCGATCGGGTCCATCCATGTCATAGTGTTCTCGGAGCAGTAAACATGTTCTTCTTGCTCGATGCTTGGCTAGTCAAGTAGCTCTATTGGGAACAAGATGAGTCCATCTATGTCATTTCGCGAGGCTAATCGCGCAAGAGCATTCGCTTCATTGTTCTCGGAACGGGAGATCCAGGTTACTAGGTGGCTTTTGAACTGGTCAAGTAGGGTCTTTACTTTTCCCAGGTACTTAGCCATTTGCTTCTCCTTCGCTTGGAATTCCCCGGTTACCTGGTTGACAATGAGCATCGAGTTGCTAAAAATCTCGATGTCTTCCACCCTGAGTTCTCGGGCTAATCCTAGTCCAGCTATGACTGCTTCATATTCCGCTTCATTGCTGGATGCCTTGAAGTTGAAGTGAAGTAGCTGGCTGGTCTTGTATTGATCCGGGCTTACAAGGACTAGTCCTGCCCCTGAGCCCCCCGAGTTGGAGGATCCGTCCACGAACAACTTCCATCTCTCAATACTCTGGTCGGGGGCAATTCGCTCATCTTCCCCGAGTGCTATTACTGTCTTCTCTGAGCTCTCCAAAACTAGTCTGGGAGCCCCGGTAAACTCGGCCACAAAATCGGCCAGTGCTTGTGCTTTGACCGCTGTTCGGGGAATGTACTCGATGTTGAATTCTCTGAGCTCTATCGCCCATTTCGCAATCCGACCCGAGAACTCGGTATTCTGCAGAACCTAGCAGAGTAGGTAGCTGGTCAGGACGCGGATAGGATGACCTTGAAAGTAGGGCCTCAGCTTATGGGTCAATGAGACCAATGCCAAGGCCAGTTTTTCTAGAAGGATGTATCTTCCTTCTGCTCCTTGGAATGCCTTGCTTCTATAGTAGATGAGATACTGTACCTTGTCATCTTATTGGATCAAGATGGAACTGATAGCCTTCTCGGAGACGGCATACAGCACTTCCCGAGTAGTGGTTTCGATAGCAGTGGTGGACTTACCAAATACGCTTTCAGGCCTTCGAAGGCTTCCTCACATTTGTCATCCTAGTTAATCTTGCCTTTGCCCTTGAGTGCTTGGAAGAATGGGAAACACTTATCGGTGGATCTGGACACGAACTAGGAAAGGGCTGCCACTATCCCGGTCAGTCTATGGACTTCCTTGATTGTTCGTGGGGGTTATTGGTCCACAACAGCCTGTGACTTGACCGGGTTAACCTTGATGCCCCGATGGTTCACCATGAATTTGAGGAACTTCTCCAACTCCACGCCAAATGCGCACTTAGCGGGGTTTAACTTCATCATGTATTACCGCAGGGTGTTGAAACAATGTCAGAGATTTTTGATGTGGTCGCTCGTACATCGGCTCTTTACCAACATGTTGTCTAAATACACCTCCATGGTCCTCCCGATGAACGAGGTGAACATCTTGTTCATGAGCTGCTGGTAGGTCGCCCCGGCGTTTTAAGACCGAATGGCATGACCTGGTAACAGTAGAGCCCTTGGTCCATGGTGAACTTCGTTTTGGCATGGTCAGACTTGCTCAATGGAATCTGGTTGTACCTCGAGTATGCGTCCATAAAGCTGAGCAATTCATGTCCTGCAATTGCGTCCACAAGCTGGTCTATCCGAGGAAGAGGGAAACAATCTGTAGGACAAACTTTGTTCAGGTCGGTGTAGTCTATACAGACCCACCATTTCCCATTGGATTTCTTGACTAGGACTACGTTGGCTAGCCATTCCGGGTAGGTTACTTCCTGGATAATACCTGCTTCGAGCAGCTTCTTTACCTCCTCGTTGATAGCCTCGTTCCTTTCCGAGTTAAAGGCTCTTCGCTTCTGGACCACTGGTTTGTGTTTTGAGTTCACACACAACTGATGGCACATTATTGCTGGGTCAATCCCGGACATATCCTTATGGGACCAGTGAAGACATCCTTATGATCCTGGAGGAAACGTTTGAGCTCTGCTCGGACAACTAGGTTGAGTTTTGACCCGTGCATCACTGTCCTCTCCACGTGTTTGGGGTCCAGCTGATATGGGACCAGGTCCTCGACAGGGTGTACCCGGATCTCCTCCTCTGGTATCTAGGGATCTAAGTCACCCAAGCGTTTGATCTCACTGTCCCGGGTATCAATCTCATCTACCTTGAAGATGGTTTCCACAACATCCAATTCTGGGGTCTTGCGGCACACCTTGTTCACCGTCTCCATGTAGCACTTTCTGGCCCCTTCCTAGTTTGCCCGAAAGACGCCAACCCCACCTGGGGTAGGAAACTTCATGGCTAGGTGGTATGTAGAGACCACCGCTTTTTAGCTCATTGAGGGTCGGCCTTCCCAAAATGATGTTGTAGTTGGATCGCCGATCCATAATAAGGAACTCCATCATCTGGGTTGCTCTCTCTGAACCATCCTCAACAGTGATCGGGAGACTAACGGTACCGGCTGCTCGGACGCACTAGCCGGTGAACCCGTATAATGGTGTTTGGGCAGGCATCAGTACAGCTCCCTCGATCTTTAGCCTTGTGAATGCGTCCATGAATAGGATATCGACTGAGCTCCTGTTGTCGATTAGGACTCCGCAACTCATATTTCTCCAATCAATGCGTCATTGCGCGGGTGGAGCAGTCTGTCGGCTTCATCATCGATGAAGGTGATCAAGGTATTGTCTTGGCGGTAGATTTTGGCGATGTGCTTTGCCATGTTTATGTACTCCCCGTGAGCAAACTGCCTCGCCTCGTGGACATAAATTCTCCGGCTACTAGCGGTATCGCTGGTAGCATTTCCGTCGAAGATTGTGTGGACAATGTGCTCTGGCCCTAAATCATTAGGCTGGTTACTTGGTCTCGGGTTGGGATGTGTAGCTGGCGCTGTCCTGTTGGTTGCACCCGTTGAGGTGATAATCATCTCCACAAATTCTCGCAAGTGGCCATCTCGGACTAACAGCTCGATTTAGTCACGCAGCTGTATGCAATCCTTCGTCTCATAGCCAACGTCTTTATGGAAGTTGCAGTATTTATTTTGATTTCTCCGATAACGGTCTGTTCAGAGTGGTGGCTGATCCCGGAGCAGTCCCTAACCAGAGACCTGGTTCAGGACGTGCTCAACAGTGGTGACCAGTGGGGTGCATTGGCGGAACCTTCCCGTTGGAGTTCTCAGGCCAAGGGAAGCTTCAGCCCTTCTGACTTCTACATTCACGGCCTTCCCCTTTTCTAGTCAGCTCGGTCTTGCCATGTTTTTATCCGACTTCCTTCCGGGAAGTCGCGATTGTTCTCGGGCTACTATGCCTCGCCCTCTAACATACTCGTCCTCCTCAGCGTGTTTCCAAGTAATTCCCCTCAAGTGCGCAAAGGTTGGTGGCACGTCGTAGGCGAGTGTCCAGACTAGCCGCCTGTCTTTTACGCCTTATTGGAACGCCTGTATCAAGGTGTCATCGGAATAACTCTTAATTTGCACTACGGCCTTATCAAAGCGATTGAGGAACTCTTTGAGTGGTTCACTCTCACCTTATTTTATCCCAAACAAGTGCGTCATCTCCATCTTTCTGGTCTTCAAACCTGGGAATGCAGCTACTAAGGCGCCAACCAATTGTTTGAAGGAGTTGATCGACCCAGGAATCAATCTCTGATACCATTGTCGGGCAGCACCGGTCAGGGTTGTGATACCCGAAATTTTTATGGCTTCTAATTTCCTTTGAGACAAGGAAAACCTAAGTTTGAATCATGATCGGAGTGGAATAACAGTATAAGATTGAGTTCTCAATTAACTAGCAACGAGGCTCAACAATGGATTACTTAGCCAAGTATAAGGCGTTTTAAGGAAAACGGCATGACGAAATTTTATGATTTCATGTTGGTCAAAGTTTGACCAAGAGAGTCAAAGTTGACCAAAAAGTCAAAGGGTTGACTTTAAGTTTGACTAAGATGATACTGCAGTGTAATTAATCAGTATGAAAATTATACTACGGAAACCGTCTTTACGGACGAATAAGCAAGAATAAGCTATGAGACCACCCTAAAAAA
>JAFMPE010117969.1:0-11703 GCA_024759925.1 Ficus religiosa | reverse complement strand
AGCAAGTATTTTAAACATTATATGGTGTTGGCCAAATGTTAATGTTTGGTTCTTTGATAAATTTTATTATTATTATTCGTTTTTTTGACATGCTCTCGTTAAATCTTTAAATCTATACATATATGTCAATCACATAATTTTATTAATATTTCAAAGAATAGATAGGAAGGCAAATAATTGAATTTATAAATGATAAGAGATAAAATCATAAAACGATCGTTCTCTTATGAAACGCATTGTCACAAGTGGCGATAAATTTTTACGAGTTAAAACAACAAGTTCTCGATGGGCGATAATTAGAGATATATACAAAATGTGATACATCATATACATGGTCCATAGGGGCAGCCCCACCCCATCCATATTACCTGTGTGCCAAAAATCAAAAGTGGTAGTGCCCGAAATATGACACATTGAAAAACCATGGGCATTTGGTCCATAGGGGCAGCCCCATCCCATCCATATTATCATTACCTGTATGCCAAAAATTAAAAGTGGCAGTGCCCGAAATATGACACATTTTCAACCCTTCAAAAACCATGGGCATTTCGAACATATAGGCTGCAAAAACCCAGTGGTACACAGCCGTTTTTTTTTTTTTTTTTTTTGAATCTTGAATTGCACTCGATTTTATTTTGAGCTCTCAAACATTCCATGATCAATAAATCCAATGGTCCAATTACAGAATATAATATTCAGTCACCACGTGACCAATTACATTTTTTCGGCGCTAGTAGTAGTAGCATTCACATTTTCTTTATGTAAAAATTAACTTAGCTTGCGTTCAGTTTGCTGGTTGGAGGTAGAATTTTTAAGTTGAAATCGGTTGACTTTTTAAAAATTAGTTATAATTTTTATTGATTTTTTAGAAAAAAAAAAAAAAAAAAAATTGATATGAAAAAGTACAATTTAGTTGGAGTTAAGCTGAAATACCAAACGAAGTCTTAATTTGAAAAACTAAAATATGATGTACCCAGTTGTTGTAGACCTCCGAGTTGAGCAGATTGTCATCAACATGGATTCCATTGCATTTGTTCCTACTGTGTTGAGCTCAACACACGGGAGGTTGTACGGATTGAACAGGTTGTTAAGCTGAGTACCAAAAAACTGAGATAATAGAGATAATGATCAGATCGAGAAAATCATGAGAAATTTTTTTTTTTTTTCTAGAAAGTACTTCCCTTATTTAAATTCAAACTAAAATAAAGGCTAATTAGCAGCTTGATTAGCTTAATTCCACCGAAATCCTATTCGCAATTTTTGCAGTGAAGCTCTCTTTCTAATTTTGTTTTTTTCTCAAATTAAGTAAAAATCCAACAATCATCGAAGTGGACCTAGCTTTCACATTAGTATCACTACTACTTGCTGTGTATATCTTCATCTTTTCATTGTTCATTCCCTCTTATACGAGTTTTTTTTTTTTTTTTTAAATCAATAATTAACACAAATTAAAATAGTTCCCATTAAAGGCGTTAGCATATTGCTTGCTTGCCGTAAAATGGTCAGACTGTGGAAAAACATGTCGTATCAGTCATGATCTTCAAATTCCTTTCCCACACAGAGAAAAAGGTGATTTTTTTTTTCCTTCTTTTTTACGACACTAAAAATATTGATTTCTTTGGCATTTTGAAAATATCACTGTAGAATTACATGGTAAAGAGACGACCTGCTTACAGGCTATTAAACATCATCTTTCCATTTGTTAAATTATTGTATGCATTTCTCAATTCGATATAATTTCGGATTTACAATCTAACGAGTTAAAACTTAAATCTTATAATTCTAATAGGAAAAGCTAACAAATTCACTATGGATTATGTTACTAGCTAGTATCAACATTCTCCTTGTACTATAAGATGTATTTATGATAACTCTATTTTTATAGAGTTATTTTAACTTTCTAAAGCTTATATTTTTGTTATAATCTTGTCATTTATTTTGATTTTTCACCGAAATTATTATGTTGTCTCAAATGTGTAGGTTAATTATGTTAATGGGAAAAATTAGCAATTTAGAGTTTAAATTGAGTCAAAACATCAAAAAAATTCTGAGAGGAATTCGGATTCAGCTTTCCACCACTCATGAGCAGCCCACACACGTGCTCACGTGCCATTTTGGCCTTCTGATCAACAAGGAGAAGGCCCATATCGATAGTTCTGCACACTCGCCCTTAGCCCGCGTGTCCAAGGCTACATGTCAGGCCAACTCAGGGAATGTCGAATCTGGTGCTTTGCGTTCCAACTTTTCCATGTGCAATCACGTGTCTCTTCCAACACCAGATCGCCATGCGTCCCACATCAGCACACCTCCAACCTATTCACGCCACCTGTCCGCTTGAGGCCTAAGGGCTGCTGTGCCTTAGCTGCAGCAGTAGAAAAGAAAACCAAAAGAAACAAAAACAAAAACAAAAAAGAAAAAAGGAAAACCTAGAAACAAGAGGCAGCGGCTGGGCTTATAAATAGGGGACCTAAGGCTTTGTGCCCATGGTCTTTGGCCGCGGGAGAAGCCGAAAACCAGTAGAAGCAAAAGAAGGAAAAAATATTTTTAGCTTTAAATTTACATATTTTATTTACAATTCTAGTTTTAGGTTTTGTTTTCTACAAAATTAAAATAAGGAGGAGGAGATTAGAGGAATAATCTTGGAGATTTGTGACACCTCCGTAAAGGGGTTTTTCTTATTGTTTTCTTATCTTTTGATTTTTGTAATTTAAGAGTGGTTGAACCTTCGTTTTGTAGATTTTTAGTCATGAATTAATTTTCTTTTCTAGGATTCGGGTGTAGCCTAATTATGATGTTTTGATTTATTCTTTCAATTCAGTTGTTGATTTATTTTCCATGATTGAGTGTTCTTCATTGTTCTTAATGCTTCTAAATAATTGGTCACTATTTAGTTGAGAGTTAATCATAATGAAACCGAAAAGAGATTTATGTATCTAGTACATTGTGTTGAATGCCATAAGTTCCATGCGGGGTAGGAATATACCTTCATGGCTTGTGTAGTCACTACATGGGAACTACAAATCTTAATGAGTTCTTATTGGTTTTAATTCACATAGGACTATAGTGGATTAGCTTCTAAGGATATTTTTGTTAGATCTCGGGAGGGGCTAGTAAATAGGTTATGGATTCTCAACTATCAATTAGGAAAATAAATTGAGGTTTTTGAGATTGAATAATTAAGGCAGCGTAATTATGGTTAAATCGGAACCCTAGATAAAATAGTATTTTGAGTTCTTTGCTTTTATTTTTATTTTTATTGTTATTTTTACTTTAAATTCCTTTTCGGTTTATTTAAATAAAATTAGAGTAAACAAATTTTAGTAATTAACAAGCAATCAATTATCGTGTAAACGATATTCTATTTACTATTTTATTACTTGTTAACAATAATGTACATCTGCGTTAGAAATTTCACAACAATCTATTGGACCCCTCGATCTATAGCATTTGTGTCAGAATGTCCCTTTCGTGTGTTTCTATAAAAATTTCGAACAAAATTAGGATTAAATGAGAACGACCCTTAATTTTTATTCAGCACAAAAGAGAATAATCCTTGTCTAATCCTATAAAATTACTCATTTTTCTCCATTTTTTTTTTTCTTTTTGGAAAAACTGTAAGAGTACTTATTTTTCACGTGATGATAAATAGAAAAGCACCTTAATTGTACTATTTGCATCTCTACCTTTTTTTTTTTTTGTTTGCTCTCCACTTCACACAGCCCAAGTACCCTATAAAGACAACCATTTCATCTCAACATTTTTGCACCGATCAAGTTATTCAAACCCAAAAAGTAATGGAGACTCCAATACTCCTCTGCCTTGGCCTTCTCTTCTCCTCCTTTCTTCACTCTTCTCTCCGAGCTCTGCCACCCACAAGACAAGAAAGTTCTCCTCCAGATCAAGAAAGCCTTAAACAACCCTTACACCCTCACCTCGTGGGACCCACAAACCGACTGCTGCCACTGGTACTGCGTCCAGTGCGACGACAAAACCCATCGCATCACCGACCTCTTCATACACAATGGCGATCTTGCGGGACCGATCCCACACCAAGTCGGCGACCTTCCCTACCTCGAAATCCTCGACTTTCACAAGAACCCCAACCTCACCGGACCCATCCCCCCCACCATCGCCAAGCTAAAGAAGCTCCGGTACCTCATGATCACATGGTCGAACCTCTCCGGTCCAATCCCGGACTTCATGGGCGAAATGAACAGCCTCGAGTTCATCTCCCTCTCCTTCAACAACCTCACGGGACCGATCCCGAGCAACATCGGTTTGTTAAAGAACCTCTCAGGGCTTCGTCTGGACAGGAACAAGCTGACGGGACCGATCCCACACACGTTCGGGAAATTCAAGGGCAACGATTTCTATTTGTACCTAAACCACAACCAGCTCTCCGGTAAAATCCCGGCCTCATTGGGAGAGAAGGACTTCTCCTACATCGATTTGTCGCGGAACAAGCTCGAAGGAGACGCGTCCATACTGTTCGGGTCCAAAAAGTCGACGTGGTACTTGGATATCTCGAGGAATTTGTTCGAATTCGATTTTTCGAACGTTAAGTTTTCGGAGAAGCACTTGTTCAATTTAGACATTAGCCACAACAAGATATTTGGGAGTCTGCCGGAGGGTCTGACCAAGCTGAGTTTGCAGAGCTTCAATGTGAGTTACAACAGGCTGTGCGGGAAGATTCCAGTGGGCGGGAGGTTGCAGACGAGGTTCGACTACTCCGCCTACTTCCACAACCGCTGCATGTGCGGTGCTCCGCTACCGAGCTGCAAATAGTACAATTTTAATTGAGGGGCCAATAATAACAAGCTTTAATTAAAAAAAAAAAGTTTTTAATATTTTAAGGGGGCTGTTTGTAATTTTTTATCAAATACATATATAAAAATATAATTTATCAAGAGTTGAGAGCCCCTTCAGGCTTATCCTTTCGTCCCTGGAAGAGGCAAAAATGCCAATTGCGCATGAAGCCTTCGCACGATTTGGTTCCCCAACAACAAAAAACCCTTTTTTTTTAATCATTTTATTTTATTTAATTTTTTGTTCTTCTTTCTTAAATTTTTTTAACTACCGTGCACTGAAAAACTTTTTTAATTATTTTTTTTGATCCTTCAGTTTTCTTTTCTTTTTTTTTTTTCCATTGCAATTTCTTTTTTCATTTTTCCATTTTAGTTATTTTTTATGTGTTGGTATATTTTTAACATTTTAGTCATTTAATCTTTTTAGTCTTTTTTTCAGGCTTTTTCAGGTATTTTGTTGATTCTTTTTTGTCTATTTTTTGCTTATAGATTGTTTTCCAATTTAGATAAATTTTTTAAAATATGTGTAATCGCATATACTTTTAAGCTAGCATATGTATAAGAGTGAATGACTTTTTGTCCCCTTCATGACTCTCACATGACAGTAATGTCATCAGTTATATCAAGTCATCTATAAGTTTATAAGCTATCTATAAAAGAGCGAATTAATGATTCTTTTGGTCCCTCCGCCATGGCTATGACGTGGTAGTATGTGACGGCTCATGTGGCTACCCAATCAAGACCATATATTTTTTTTTCCACGCGTGCGAAATACCTGCTGTACAACTATATATTATATATAAAAGTGAAAGATTAGTAGGGTATCATGTTAACACAACAAGTGGACAACACTATCTCTAAGCTATTACTTATTCAACAGTTTAAAAAAAAATAAAAATCAAAGAGATTGAAAATTTACACCACAACCAACTTCCATTCCAGAACGTAAATAAAACATAGAAAATATCTCTTATAAATTAAGAAAAGTTTCTGGTATTAAGTTTCATCAATTTGAGACTCTATAATGTTTAGAAGGACACGACGTATGAGCAGTTCATGTTAAAGATTTCTTACTAGGTCATAATCTTAACATTCCAAAGTTAAATTAAATATCGAGACAAATTGAGAATTGAACTTTTAAAGGATAGGAGAGAATCATCAAATGATTGTTTCTTAAATACCTCTTTATCATGGGTGGTGACAAAAATTTTACGAGTTAAAAGCAAGAAACTAATAGTGCTCGATCGATTCGAATTAGAGACAAATGAAAAATGTGATGTATGACATATATGGCCCATAAGGGCAGCCCCATCCCATCTATATTATTTTAGGGCCAGTTACATGCGAGACTGTCATAAATTTGACACATTCGTATATTTATATTTACCATATCATTAAAGTTGATAATTTTGTCACTTCATATTACTAAAATTATTAACTTATATTAGAGTAAACAAAATTATAAAGAGGTACTCAAAGTATGGCTCTCCACCTATTTTTCTCTTATTTTTGTATGTCACACTTTCCCACGGGCATTTCAGATATACGGGGGCCAAACCCAGTGGCATACAGCTATTTGAATCATGAATATTGGTACTCGATTTTTATCATGAGCTCTCAAACTTTCATTGATCAGAATGTAAAATGGTCCCATTGTAGAATAGAATCTCAAACACTAACCACGTGACGAATTTCAATTATTCGACGCTAGTATTAGCAGCATTCACATTTTTCTTTCGGTAATATTTACGTTGTTTGGCAAACTAAAAGTATCATGTGTCCCGACAAGCGTTCTGACCCAAAGACAGTTGTTGTTTTTTTTTAATCAATAATTGACACAAATTAAATTAGTTCACATTAAAGGTGTAAACATATTGCTTGCCGCCTTTCCAAAAAAAAAAAAAAAAAAAAAAAAATGCTTGCCATAAAATGGTCATATAGTGGAAAAACATATCGTAGTACTGTCAGCCATGATCTTCAAATTTCTTTCCTGCAAAGAAAAAGGTGATTTTTTTTTTCTTTTCTCTTTTACGACACTATAAAATTTTAATTTCTTTTAGATTTTGAAATCACTATTATAGAAGTTTCTGATAAAGACGCTATCGGCAGGCAGGCTACTAAAATGCCAAGTTTCCATCTGTTAAATTATTTTTTTATGCATTCCTCATTTCGATATAATATTTGATATACGATCCAACGATTTAAAAGTACTTCATCTTATAGTTCTAATATGGAAATTTTCACAAATTCACTATGAATTATGTTACCAGTATTAACATTCTCCTTGTGCTACAAAATGTATCTGTTGGACCCCTCGATCTATGCATCTGTTGGAATACTCCCTATGTTTGTTTCTGCTACAAGTTTAAATAGAATTAAGATTAAATGAGAACGACCCTAATGTTTAAGTAGCACAAATGAGAATAATCACTATCTTCATCCTTTAAAATTGCTCATTTTTCTATTTTCTTTGTTCTTTTTGGAAGAAATATAAGATTACTTATTTTTCACGTGATAAATAGAAAAGCACCAATAATTGTACTATTTGCATCTCTACCCCATTTTTTTAAAGACAACCATTTCATCTCTACATTTTTGCACCAATCAAGTTATGGAAGACTCCAAATTCTCCAGAACTCCTCTGCCTTGGCCTAATTATCTTGTCCACCTTTTTTTACTCTTCTCTCTCGGAGCTCTGCCACCCACAAGACAATAAGAAAGTGGTCCTCCAAAACAACAACCCATACACCCTCACCTCGTGGGACCCACAAACCGACCGCTGCCACCGGTACTGCGTCCAGTGCGACGACAAAACCCATCCACTCACCAAATATGACATGTCATAGTATCATAAAAAATTAGATAACATAAATATTGAGGTATAATTGTAATCAGATTCAAGTCATTGATACATAAATCACCACATAGCATATTAACGCAATAAACATTCAAAGTTTTTTATTGAACGTGAGATTTGTATTTATAGTAATTCTCCAATCTAAGACTTCTTTGTCATTTGATTTCGCTCTAGTTTACTGTCAGCACCACGTCTTGATTTAAGTGACACTGATAGTTAGAGCAGTATTTTAAACTGACCATTTTTCTTATGAATATTTCTTTTACACTATAATTAACTTTTGTTAACTATAATTTCAATTTCTTTCTCTTTTCTTTCTTTCTTAAATCTTGAATTGCTTGTTTGTAACATATCACAATTTAAATTGCTTTGTCTTACACTTTATGAGGTTGTCTTAGGCCTCATATGGTTCATTTAGATTTTGTGTAGTGGATTTGGTTCATATTATGATTTCTTAAGGTTTCAGACCCATTACAATCATCTCATGAATCTTTTCTTAACCCCACTTACCGCTTGTATACGATTTTTAAATTGCATAAAATAGAATTTTGGATTTTGATTCATAACTTGTGGTTTTGCACTTCGTTGGCTTTAAATTCTCAAAATCTTGCTTTGGTCTTAAAATTTTACTGGTGACTGTAAATTGTGAATCATAGCTCTTGATCAGTTTTGAAACTGATGAAAACATATTTACAGTTCTATCTTAACGATATACATTTTCTACAGTTTAGTTCCGTACCATTTTTTCCCATCCTATTCTTTCTACTTGAAAAACACTGGAAAATCACTTTTCCAGTATTAAAGCAGATCTGGAAACAGTTTTACAAACTGTCCAATTTCAGTTTTCTGACAATTTTTTAAAATTCCAGTTTTGACACCCAAATTTTGACAAAATTTGCATTTTAACCCCTGATGGGTTTTCCATTGTTTTAATTGCTACAACCCTTGGCCTCTAAGTAATTTAAGACCATTAAAACAGTTTTCTCATCCTGAAACATCCAGTTTACACATCTGTTTTTTTTTTTTTTTTTTTTAATTATGTTTTGCCCAAACAAACATAATTTTGACATTTAGGTCCCTCTAGTGTTTCTACTTCATTTTTGGTTCAGTTGTTATAAAAATTTGACACAACTCAGATTTTATAGTGTTTTTTTTGGACTGGAAATTCGTGGCTCAAATGTTGGCTTTTAAGTTGCCTGTTTTTGCATTTTGGCCCCAAAAATGAGAATCCTTTCGTCATAGTCTCTTGTACCAATTTAGATTAAATACGTTGGGGTTTCTTTGAAAAACAACGGCAATTTGCTGCCCTCCATGTATTGAAAAATATAACATAACTTGTTTATATCCCTTTTTCTTTTAGCTTCATTTTTATCAAACTTTTCCAAAAGTGCGCATCTAACACTTTTTACACATCAAACTAGCTTGCACTAATAATTTTCCTATTATATTCATCCTTTTGCAAGAATTCCAAAGTCTAAATCATATTTATATCAAACTTTCCGCACTAAAATCCAATCATGAGCAACAAACCAATAAAAAAGTTGTCAACTTTTTTATTTATTATACTACAAACTTAATCTTAAAAATTTGTTTCTTGCAACATAACCATTTCAATCACATGGTATTTCATTAGTTTATAATTAATTACTTATTAACAAATCCATACCACAACATCAACCAATCATACAAGTATGAAAATATTTCATAACATGTACACATTCATGATTCCCAAATAGTCTATTAAACCAAGTCTATCAATGAACTAATTGATTTACATAGTTTTTATTTTTTTTTTAATAAACCCACAAATCAAACTTGAAAAAAAAAAAAAAAAACAAATTTGAAAATCTTACCAAGCTTTCTTTAAATATATATAGCTCGGTTGTACCTCCTTAAAACCTTTAGTTTCTTGATTGTTACTAGACAACAGAATTTACATATCTTGGGACGGAAATCTCACATGCGAACACTAAGAAAAACATAAAATTTTAACAAATTTCTTACCTTGCATGACTTCTAGGACAATAAGACTTATGGATTAAAAACTCGTTTGAGAACCAAGCTTATAAATTTGGGTGGAAATCTGTCTCTCTCTCCCTCCCGACGAATTAGAGAAGAATCAAAAGAATTGTGTGTGTGTGTGTGTGTGTTTTTTTTTTGTTTTGTTTTGTTTGTTTGTTTGTTTGTTTGTTTTTTTCGTTTTTTGTTTTTTTCCTGGCTCTCCTTGCGTTTAACTCGTTTGGATGACAGACAAACTTTTGCTTTTTTTTTTTTTTTTTTTTTTTCACCAACACATGTTTTTTTTTTTATTTTTTTTATTTATTTTTTACTCCCACCGATTATTTCATTTTGGAAGACCAAGTAAAGATATTTCCTTCAGTACTTTTTACCATCCACACCTCCCCCCCCCCCCCCCCCAATTAATTTTTTTTGACCTTATCTACTTAATCATACTTATCTTGATATGGGTTATTAGATTAAAAACCATTTAATCTTAACCCTTAATTCTTAAAAAATATTTTTCTATTTTAGTTCTTATCTGATTTAATAGTACTTACAGTATGTTATCATTCTACAGGATAAATTTTACACTGAAATTTTAAATTGTTCAAACAGCTGTTGATATATAAAATTTTAAACTATTGAAAAATTTTACTTTAAAAAAACATAATCTAACTCATTTATCCAGCCAACTTAATCAGCAGTTCAACATTTAATATGTGGACTATCATTTTTTTCTGAATCAATTCAAAATTCAATTCTGACTACCATAAATTAATTCAGAAATACTTGTAAGTTCCACTTATATACATAATAAAATCATATAATGGACTTGGCATCTTTGTTGGGACTTTCATGATCACTTTTATCTATTTATGCTCTTGATGGTAATTTCACAAATTCCCAAATTCATTGCATAATGAAAAATAACTAGTGGCATAAGGACACATTGTATCCTAAAATTACAAAAATTTACATCTTTATTACAGAAATTTATGATTTAATTTATGTTAAATTTATAAATTAATGCCGTGAATTTTCCGATCTATTACATTTAGGTACCTTGTATATTCCATTGCATATAACAAATATATTTGAACATGTAATAATTCAGTTTACTATTAATCCATTTATCTTTTCTACATATTTTTATCAATTACCACACTCTCTCTCATATTAGAATATAATATAAAAGATGAATGTATTTTTCAAAACGGACCAAAAATTGAAACAATCTAAAAATTAGTGGCTTTTATGAAACTTTATTTTAAATATAAGTTTTTAATCTCAGTCTTTTTATCTTTATTTGAAAAATTAATAAAAATTAATAATTCATTTTAAAAAAATCAACTAATTTTAATCTAAAAATTGCATTCTAAATCTTTGTTAATCGCAAGCCAAAGTAACACGGATGAGATAATCCTTGTCTCATTCTATAAGATCACACAATACTCATTTTCTTTCTTTTCTTTTTTTTTTTTTTTTTTATTTGGAACAGATAAGATTACGCCTCTTTGACGTAATAAACCGAAACACCAATAATTGACCATTTTCCATATCTGCCTCCCCTACAAAGTCTACCGTTCTTCCTCAAAAAATTATAGCACCAAAGTCAAATCAAGTAATGGAGACCCCAAAACTCCTCTTCTGGCTTGTCGTAATTATCTTCTCCACATTTCTTCACTCCTCTCTCTCCGAGCTCTGCCACCCACAAGACAAGAAAGTCCTTCTCCAAATCAAGAAAGCCTTCAACAATCCTTACTCCCTCACCTCGTGGGACCCACAAACCGACTGCTGCCACTGGTACTGCGTCCACTGCGACGACAAAACCCATCGCATCACCAATCTCTTCATCAACTATGGCGATCTTGAGGGACCGATCCCACACCAAGTCGGTGACCTTCCGTTCCTCGAAATCCTCGACTTCCACAAGAATCCCAACCTCACCGGACCCATCCCCCCCGCCATCGCCAAGCTAAATAAGCTCCGGTACCTCATGATCACATGGACGAACGTCTCCGGTCCCATCCCGGACTTCAT
>JAFMPE010117951.1:2311-14017 GCA_024759925.1 Ficus religiosa | reverse complement strand
AATCAATTATTAATTATTTCTTCCCAAAATTTTTTTTAAAAAAATAAATAAATTATTATTTTTCCTTATTATTATTATTTTTTCTTTTATAGATCCAAACGGTTTTCTCAAGAAACGAATATTGAAATCCACCAACCTGAAAATTTGAATTTTCCGCAACCCAAAAATACAAACAAATAATAATATTAAAAAAAGAGAAGGAAATTGAAAAAAAAAAAAAAAAAAAATTCCTGTCCTGTTTTTGCTCTCATTTTTAACTATCCTTCTTCTTGTTCTTCTTTCTTCTCCTAAATTTTCTTCTCCTTATGTTTTGAAAAAGAGGTTTGTATTCTCAACAAACTTTTGCCTTAACGTCTCAATCGTCTTATTCTTCTTCTTCTTCGTTTCGATTTCAGAATTCAGCCTCGAAACTTACGCTTTTCTCTTTGTTTTTCCCAGTACCCCAAAAAATGCCGTTTCGGAAACTAATTTCGCTTTCTGAAAATCGTTTTTTCGCTCAACAACAGAATTAGAAACCAAAAGAGGGGAAATAGAAACGCGTTTCTTAGCTCCGTTTCTTGCCGTTTTTGGCGATTTTTTATGAGAGAATTCCGAGAATCGGAGCGAGCAGAGTTTCCGATGCTCTGGTTCGGAGTTAGGGTTTTTGGAGTCTTGGTTATGGGGGTGAGAGGTCGGATTTGAGCTTTCGGAGGTGAGGAATTTAGGTGAATTTGGAATTTTTTTAATTATTTTTTTGGAGATTTCTAGGTTTTTTTTTTTTTTGAGGTGAAAGATGATGTTATCGGCGTCGCCGTCGATGATTGTCCGGAGCTCGCTGGAGGAAATGCTGGACTCGCTCCGGCGTAAGGACGAGGAAGAGAAGCCGAAGGATTTGCCGCCGGCATTGCCGGCTCGGCCGGCTTCAAAGGCCCGGCTCCCTCCGGCGAGGCGGTCTTTGCCGACGAACTTCAAGGTCGGTGACGAAGATGATTCCCCTCCGGACTGCTTGCCGTGTGGAAATGATGAGACGAAGAGGAAAGAGAACGATTCTGGTTCCGAGAAGAATTGCTTTGGCAGCAAGAAGATGAGGAAAAACCAAAATGTCGCCGAGTCGCCGTATGCCTCCGCTGCGCCGGAGATCGGAATTGAGCTGACGGAGAGCTCCGATCGGGATGATTCCATTGGCTACTTCATGAAGAAGGTGATCTTAGAACGATTAAAATTATATATATATTTTTTGTTGGTCAGAGATTTTGCGAAGAATTTTCAATTCATTTACTTATTTATTTATTTATTATTATTTTTTTTTTCGCGTTTAGATGGTATTTTACCCTGCAATGAAGTTGAAAGAATTTGATTGTTATTGTACTTTTTGTAGCTATGTTGTTCGGCTCATGATGATTCACTGAAATTACGACGTTAGATACGACGAAAAGTCTATATACGTATATATTTATATATATATGTATGTATATACACACGGATCCAAATTATTCTGTTGTACTCTACTAACGGTTTGATTCTTGAGGTTGAAAAGTTGGTTCTTTTGTGGAATCTGTATTATTAATTTTTTTTAAGCTATGTTAGGACTTGAAATTCTAGTATTGTATTTTTGAAATATTCATTGAAGTGATGAGGGATTTTCTTTCAGAAACTTCGCGTTTGGTGTCGGTTGCCGAGCGGGCAGTGGGAGTCGGGTATGATACAATCAACATCAGGAGAGTATGCACTTGTTTCTCTTTCTAACGGAAATGTAAGTTCTTACACATCTGAAGCTGTTTGTTATAGCCTTCCTGCTACGGAGTTTCTGTACTTAATTTGGGTGCGTAAACCCATTTGTTGTTAACATAGGTTACGAAAGTCGCTTCATCTGAGCTCTTGCCTGCGAACCCAGATATTCTTGAAGGAGTTGATGATCTTACACAGCTTAGTTACTTGAATGAGCCATCCGTTTTTCACAATCTCCAGAACAGATTTTCTAAGGATGTGATTTACGTAAGTATGATTGTGTCGTCCCTCTCCCGTTCAGTGTCATGTTAATGTATTCTTTTTGCTCTCCCATTAAAGTTCTTTTGTTTTCCTTCTGAAGACTAAAGCAGGGCGAGTATTAGTTGCTGTCAATCCGTTCAAAGATGTCCACATTTACGGAGATGATTTTGTCAAAGCGTATAGGCAGAAAAGATTGGACAGTCCTCATGTTTACGCTGTTGTAGACACTGCTTATGATAGGATGATGAGAGGTTTGCTTTCTTTTGACGCTTTTTTGCATGTTCTAGCAGTTTTGTTTTACCTTGTGCTTGCGGCAGTGTGTAACTTTTTCTGAAGCTTCTGTTTTCTTTTCCCTGTCTATGATTTTAACCTTGCAGATGAAGTAAATCAATCCATAATTATCAGGTCAGAATATCTTTAGTTCAAATCTGTTTATGTTAGGAGGTTCTTTATTATTATTATCCTTCGGCTTTTGTTCTTCTCTATTCTGTCGCCGCTTTTGACTTCCAATTTTGTAAATCATCAATTATCAGGATTCTAGTTTGCTTTCGAGACTCATCTTTAGCCATTTTTTTTTCAGTGGGGAAAGCGGAGCTGGGAAAACTGAGACAGCAAAATTTGCAATGCAGTACTTGAGTGCGCTTGGTGGTGGCAGTTCCAGGATTGAGCCAAAAATCCTTCAGAGCAATTATATTCTGGAAGCATTTGGGAATGCGAAAACATCTAGGAATGCCAATTCTAGCCGATTTGTGAGTTTCCTGGTTTCTCATGTTTGTTTAGGCTCTACTGTAGAAAATTAATCTTTATTTATTTATTTATTTTTTAATTTTTTGCTTAAAATTTGTTAAGAGCACCCTCCTCTTTTCCATTTGGTAAATTAGATCCAAATCCTTTGCAATCTGGGTAAACATTATTTCTGATTGGTTGCAGGGGAAGTTTGTTGAAATTCATTTTAGTAAAATTGGGAAAATATGCGGTGCTAACGTCGAAGTGTGTAAGTATTTTTGCATCTCACTATTCTGGTTTGCAATAACCTGATTACTTTTTATTTCTGATACTAACTTGTTTGTCACAACCTGATGTGCATGTGAAAAATGAACATTTACGACAAATTATTGTGGATAGTTCTTTTGGAAAAGGTAACTTGTGACTCCATCTGAACTTCATTTATAATTTCAGTATTATTTTGTATTGTATTTGAAATCATAACGTTTCCTTTGAGCAGTCACGAGTGGTTCAATTGGCCAATGGTGAAAGGTCATACCACATCTTTTATCAACTCTGTTCTGGTGCTCCTACGAGTCTAAAAGGTAGAAATTTTTTTTTGTTAATTATTCAGTTACTGTTTCTAGCTTAGATGCTGCATGCATAATATATTTGATGCTATACAACCATTTCAACACGGTTCATCTATAATACTTCTTGTTCTGTAGAGATTTTCCAAGTTAAGTATTCTACATAAGGTTTATAAAAGTAGAATTTTGGCGGAACAAATTGAACCTTTGAGCCAAAAGATATCTGGAGCAATCAGTTTTTGAACCACCAATCCCCTTTCCCACTAGCCAACCACAATACACATTTACTAAATTATAAATGCAGAGCGGGCTTGTTTCAGTTTTTGTAATTGTTTCCTAGGATTAGGTTTTATACAGAAATTTGGCAAATGATCACTCATGATCAGCATGTGCTTTAATATCTGGTCGGCACTTTTAAATTGGCTTCTACAAGACGTGTAATAACATAATTTGGTTCCTTGAGTTAAAAGCATCTGCAGTATGCTCTTCATTTTCCATACGGAGATTTTTTATATTATTATTTCAAGTTGAGTGAAGCTGAAGCATGTTGCAATTTTTCAAAATAGTTTATTATATTTTTTTATTCATTGTTGTAGAGACACTGAACCTTCGAATGGCTAGTCTATATCTTAATCAGAGTGATTTCTTAGCAATAGATGGAGTCTTACTAATATTATTTTTACTCATTTTTGCAGATAAACTGAACCTTAGAAAGGCAAGTGATTACAAATATCTTAATCAGAGTGATTGCTTAACAATAGAAGGTGTTAACGAGGCCCTAAAATTTAATATTCTTATGGTAAGGAAGCAAGACTAAACCACTACTGCTATTTATATGGTCATCATACCTCTTTTGTTTCATTTCGTTGATCCTTCTTTTGTTACTTTCGTGGTTCATCAGGAAGCACTAGACGTTGTTGGGATTTCCAAAAGAGATCAAGAGTGTATATTTACGACGCTGGCAGCTATTTTATGGCTGGGAAACACTTCATTCCAAGTGACTGAGAATGGAAACCAAGTGGAAGTCTTGGTTGATGAAGGTAACTCATCTTTCCTTGGCTTTCTTAGCTACATCTGGTAGGAAATGAAGTGTCTTTGGCTCTTTGATTCTATGTCGGCTCCTCTCCAGTTTTTGTATTTTACATCTTGGGGAATGAGGAAAGAGAAGAGGCTATTGGGAGTAACTTCTGGTTTTTTCTTTTGTGTAGCTGTGACGAATGCTGCCAAGCTGATGGGATGCAGTATCCAGGAGTTGAAGTTATTGTTGTCTGCCAATAAGAACGAAGTGGGCAAGGAGAGCGTCACTAGAAGATGGACCTTGCAGCAGGTAGTCTCAGTACTTGTATATCTCTCTACTTTCAAAGAATGCCCTTCCTCAGAGAAAAGATGAGATGCCAGTTATTCTCTCATCGTCCAGGCTATTGACAGAAGAGATGCTCTGGCGAAATTTATCTATGCGAGATTGTTTGACTGGCTTGTAGAATGGATTAACGGTTCACTTCATGTGGGAAAACGCCATGTTGGGAGATCTATCAGTATCCTTGACGTCTATGGGTTTGAGTCGTTACAGGTATAAATTCTGATTCATCCTTTCATAAATCATAATGCTCCAGACGTATACAGTTGTGTGTGTTTGGTAATCTTATATTCACCATTTTTCAGAAGAACAGCTTTGAACAAATGTGTATTAATTATGCAAATGAGAGGCTGCAACAACATTGCAATCGGCATTTACTTAAACTTGAACAGGAGGTGAGCATCTCCTACTATTGCCACTTTAAGATAGCTCTAGGGATCTTTTCCATTATATATTTTTGAGTAGTCTCTCTACAGGTCCTATTTCCTGTTTCTCTTAGATTTTACGTTTCATGTTGGATGTGTTTTTGTTCTATTGCTTTTTGGGATTTTCCGATAAAATGATACTTAATGTACTTGTGACTATCTTTATGCCTCGTAATGATACTTTTCTACTTTTATTCAGGATTATGAACTGGATGGTATTGATTGGACTAAAGTAGATTTTGAAGACAACCAAGAATGCTTGGATCTCTTTGAGAAGGTATTCGATGATTCAAGTCTTCTGTGTAATTGACATAGAAATTAGTAATCAGCAGGTCATTTAAGTCAGCAGGTCATTTAAGTGCTTTTGCTGATATTGACGAGAGTGGTCAACTCTATTATGCAAAATGTTGGATGTTTGTATTTTCCTCCTATATTTTTGCTTTACCTTCAAATGCGTGCTGGTATTTCTCTGTAGATTCCTCCTTACTAGAACATATTTGGTCTGACGTCTGATATTCAACATATGCCCCCCTGCAGTTTTATATTTATTCTGCGAAATTGTTTTAGTTGTTCTGTTCATAACTAAAGTAGTGTATCTTGTTATGTTCTGGGTCTGCAGAAATCTTCAGGGTTATTATCTGTGTTGGATGCGGAGTCAAACTTGCCCAAGGCCAGTGATTTGACCTTTGCCAATAAGCTCAAGCAACATTTGAACTTGAATACTCGCTTCAAAGGAGAAAGAGGAAGAGCGTTTAGTGTTCGTCACTATGCTGGAGAGGTTGGTTTTTGTTGTTTTGAGAAGATCTACAGGCTTTTCATTGTCGGTGTAGTGATTTTTTATCTGATATCTGAAAGAAATTCTCAATCTTCCTTAAGTACTGCTATATGATGGGGTTGTATAATTCTTGGAGATTTCGAGCCTTCATAATCCACATATTTTAAGCTTGGGGTTTCCATAATATGATTTACATTTTCACTAACCTTGGATTTTCTATCAGGTTCTATATGATACGAACGGATTTCTGCAGAAGAATAAAGACTCTTTGCATGCTGATTTTCTACAACTCCTCTCAGCTTGCAGTAATGAACTCCTGCAGTTTGCCTCCAAAATGCCAAACGATTCCGAGAAACCAGTTACTACATCATGCCAGATCAGTTCGTCAAACTGGCAGGGTGTTGTTACAAAGTTTAAGGTATATATTTTTGTGCATAATTTTGAACTTGATTTATGTTTAGCTCTGTATGCCTTCACAAATTTATGAAATAAAATCTGATTTAGAATTCCACTTCATTTTGGGATTCCAATTTTCTTTTTAACGATGATAATGACAAGCATTTTTTGCTAAACCATAAGACTTAATGTTTGAAAGCCCTTCATTACATTGCTGACACCATTCCACCCCCCCCTCTCTCTCTCTCTGTCTCTTTGTGGGAAAAATATTTAATGAATTCATGTGTTCTTGTAGATTCAATTGTTCAAACTTATGCAGCGGCTGGACTGCACCAGACCTCATTTCATTCGGTGTGTGAAGCCAAATAATAAGCAGCTACCTGGCGTATATCAAGCGGACCTCGTCTTGGAACAACTTAGATATGGTAGAATTTTGGAGGTTGTTAGGATAGCAAAATCAGGATATCCAACTAGAATGACGCATCAAGAGTTTGCAAGAAGGTGAGCCGAGGAAAAACCTCGTGTGTGTGTGGACTGACCTTCTCCCTTCTCTTTTAGGGTATAAGAATTAAACGGTTTATCATGACAATGAAAAGATAAATATTTCTTATCGCAATAGTTAGTTATTACTCGAAATTCTTCTAATGTGTCTGCTTGTATTTTAGGTATAGATTCCTACTTCGAAAGACTAGTGGAGCTCAGGATCCATTAAGTATATCCATTGCTGTTCTTCAACAATTTGGTATCCTTGGTGAGATGTGCCAAATTGGTTATACTAAAGTTTTCCTTCGAAGAGGGCAGGTAAGCTACTATTATTCACATTTCTTTTATCTCTTGCTTGTTGTTTAGGAGGGTGGCGACTTGTGTTTTTTCAACTGAATAGCGAGCATAAAAACTTAAGTTGATATCTAATTTTGTGTCCACTGGATTTCTAATTCTGTTATGTACTTATGTCTGGTGCTTCATAGATGGAAAAATTGGAGAATAGAAGAAAAGAAGTTCTTGAAGGAACGGTTTGTGTCCAGAAACACTTCCGTGGTTACCAGGCTCGTTGCCGTTTCTATGAGCTAAAGGGAGCAACAAAGTCACAGACATGTAATGTTACTCGTCCTTTTTCCCCTTTCTGAACAGTTACTTAACTGGTTTATAAGCTTCTTGTGTCATGTAATCCTCATATAAGTAGAAGAATGAGGAACAAAAGTCTATTGCTTGTTGTTTTTTTTACATTTAGCTCAGGACCTTAGTGAGAAATATGCAATCATAGTCTCTGTGAACTTGATTTTACGCCTCAAACTCCATTTTTTCTGGGTCATATAGTATAATTACATTTTGATAGTGGGAAAAGCTTAAATTGGCTACATTCAATTTCTCCTAATTCTTTGAAGGTACTTTTATGATGCAGATACTCGTAGTACTAGAGAAAAAAATAAGCCTGGAAGGAGGATTTCTGGAGTAAAGGTATTTCTTATTGATGCACAAACCCACTCTCAATATCATCATGGCCTTATCATTATTCAGTTGCTGTTTTCGATGAGCTCTTTCTTTAATTGTTAATTATATCGTTTCAGTATTAGAGAAGAGTTCTATTGTACTTTATTTAACATTTATGCTCGTATATAATTCTGTCAAATATACACGCAACTTGTTTCAATTCCTAGATTGGTAGTTATTTTTGTTTGCCAAGCAGGATGTGCCACAAGAGCAAGTTCGCAGGATGCCTTTAAAAGAGCTTCAACAACGAGTTATGAAGGCAGAAGAAACTATTGAGCAGAAGGAAGAGGAAAATGCTGCGTTGCGTGAGCAACTACAACAGTTTGAGACAAGGTGGTTAGACTATGAGGCAAAAATGAAATCCATGGAGGAAATGTGGCAAAAGCAGATGGCATCTTTGCAAGTAAGTTTTCATGTGCGTGCATTGATAATGTCAGCTTTAAATGATATGCATGATTTGTGTAGTTAGCAAAGATTCAAAAGCCGAAAGATAGGCAGAATACCTCAAGGAAAATGTAATGAGCTTGGAACAGGTTTTAACTTCTGTTTTTTTTTCTTTTTTTTTTTTAGCTCAAGAAAAAAGGACAGGTTTTAACTTAATTTTATTCTATCTGCTAGAATTAACTGTGTACTGTCATCCATAGATCAGCGGATCCTAGATTTGGTTGGATTTCTGATGTGGTATATCTTGAATGAATGTGACTTTAACACTACGTCACAAGCGTTGAGGTCTTGTGAGGGTGTACTGATGAATTGACCGACTTGAACTCGAGTCATCCATCATCGGATGCGATGCATCTTTCCAAAGGAAACCTAAATGATAGTGTCTAATGAGTGACATTTTAATGCCGACCTCTTAATAACCTTTTTTCTGTGTGTAATGCAGATGAGTCTTGCTGCTGCCAGAAAGAGCCTTGGTGTTGATCATCATACAGTGGGTCAACATGGAAGACTTGATGCTGCTACATCACCTCGTTATTATGATTCTGAGGATGCTACATCCATGGGATCTCGAACTCCCGGTGCAAGCACGCCCCTCAAATATACTAATAACGTTCACGATGTTGGAGTTGGACGAGATACTAATGGCACTCTCAGTGCAGTGAGCAATCTAGTGAAGGAATTCGAGCAGCAGAGACAAGCTTTTGATAACGATGCCAAAGCTCTAGGGGATGTAAAATCAGGACAGTCGGCTTCAAATGTAAACTCTGATGCAGAATTACGGAGACTTAAAGCCCGTTTTGAGAAGTGGAAGAAAGAGTACAAGGCAAGGTTACGGGACACAAAAGCAAAGCTTCATAAACTTGGACATTCAGAAGCAGAAAGAAGTCGTCGGAAATGGTGGGGAAGAAAAAGCGCAAAAGCGCAATAATATTCTACTTTTAAGTCGTCTGTGTGAATGTGGGCAAATATGGCGGTTTCTTGAAGATCACTGGATTTTATCAGAACCTTTCCAGTTTCCCCTTTCAGGAGCTTCTGTGTTGCATATTTATGGTCTATTTAGTTCGAAGTAGCGGTGGACGACACCTTGTATATCTACCAATTTTTGGCGACTCGGTGGAAGTATATGGTTAAGTTTGTGCATAGCCAGATAGTCACCTGTAGTGAATTTAAGCCCCAAGGTTAGTCAATTTGTGTAAATCCTGTTGTTGTTAGTGTAGATAACATTTAGAGTTCGGTACCGAGTATACGGGGAAAACTGTTCATATTGCCCCTTTTTTATTTTTTATTTATTTTTTACGTAGTTCGTGTTGTGATATCTGTAATTCGTCCCGAAAACAAAAACGATACTATATATTTTATGGAATGTGTCTTTTACTCTGGTTAGGTCTTGGTAAAGACCGTGGAGTTGAGTTGACCATATCTTTTGAAAACAAATTTGGTAGCACTATGCACATTTTAAATTATAGTCGAATCACGCATTTCTTAATGCAATTCTATAGAAAATCTAGTTCGGGTGATTCCCTTAGTTTCTTGTGTTAGGACTGAGTTTTTGTTTCCTTTGGCCACTGCAATTGTAACATGCATTTTTTGGAGACCGGAATTGGGATCATCCACCTTTTTTTTTTGTTTGACTTTATCAGGTTTTCCCTCGGTCTTTATTGAGATGTTTTGTATGGATTCGACTCAAATATCCTTTTATGTGTTCCTTTACGTGTCTTTCTAGCGTGACTTCTTAATAATTATGGTATGATGTTAGAATTGAAATGCAATTCTCAATTGACGTGTTGATATTATTATAGGGGCATCAACAAAACATAAAGGGATGAGTTGGATTTGTTTCCTTCTTTGTAAGGTGATTAGATTCTAAAATTTTGTTCTAGGTTAGCCCATATATAACATTAATATAAAGTCTAGTACTTGGCTTCTCAGCGCACAGAAATTAGAGCATTCACATTTGTTCACTCAAAGAGAACAATCCGAGTCACGTTGGACACCGAAGTGATACACGACAAAGTCAACTAACAATGATCATCTACATAGAAAATCTTTTTTTTACAGTAGTACTGATTTTCACTTCATCATCAAGGGAACAAGATTATGAATGATTACAACGAAAAACGACAGCGACATCGAATTTACGACCCGGGGGCGAACTTGGTGGCGTAGACCCAAGCGTTGTTGGCGACAGGGTTGTCGAGGTGGTCGAGGAGGTTCTCAAGAGGACCTTTTCCAGTGACAATGGCTTGAACAAAGAAACCAAACATGGAGAACATGGCAAGCCTTCCGTTCTTGATTTCCTTGACCTTGAGCTCAGCAAACGTGACCGGGTCATCCGCCAAGCCCAACGGGTCGAAGTATTGCCCGCCCGGGTAGAGGTCGTTGCCCTCGCCCACGCCTTCAAGCCCATTGATGCGGTAGCCCTCGACGAGGCCCATTAGGACCACTTGGAAGCCCAAGACTGCCAAGATGCTCTGAGCGTGGACCAGGTTTGGGTTGCCCAAGTAGTCGAGCCCACCTTCGGAGAAGATTTGGGCCCCCGCCTTGAACCAGACGGGCTCCTTGAAGTCCACTTTGACCCATTTCTGGAGGACCTCGGGGGTGATGCAGCCCAATGCTCCCAACATGGCCCATCTTCCGTGGATCACCTGGATTTAGTTGTACAAGTATACTTATTGTCTCGGAAATTACAATAAAGAGCAGTACTAAATAAAGGAACTAACATGATTTTAAAATATTCCTAATAAATAGTAAATTTACTAGACAAAATATCTTTTATCTAATAAACTTACTTTTAATATATTTTCAAATGTACTAGTAAACAACAATTTGGGAGTTGTATAAGGATAATACTTGAGGCATTTTACTTTTATTCTGTTCAGCTAATTTTCTAGCCAAAGAGAGAAACAACATTACGTCCAATGAAAAATTTACGTGGTTTCCTCCAAAAAAGAAAAAATGTGGTCATAAAATTATCACATTTAGGTAACGTGTGGAAAAGGGTGCCTCAACTATTATTAATTCCAAAAATTCTCATCTTACTAATTCCAAAAAAAAAAAAAAAAAAAAAAAAAGAAATCCACTTGTTTTGGTAGGGCAAAACAAATCTATAGGAACCTTCCTTGGCAGATTAATTATTTTGTTCGTCGAACGATGTAGGTTAACTAGGCAGATTTGAATTTTTCTGTGATAGAATTTTGAAACCCATGTCTTGAAACATCATATCCAATCAAAAACACATTAAAACAATTAAAGAAAAATATAAAATAATAGAATATGATAACGATCTAATAGTTTCTAAAAATGTCCTATAATCTTTTTCCCAATTCCCTAATCAAAGAATTATTCAAATTTTGTTCGTCTTGTGAGCTAAAAATGAGAGAATTGCGAGTACCTCAAGAGCCCTGTTCTTGGCAAAGGCCTCGGGATCAGCAGACAGACCGGCGGTGTCCCATCCATAATCACCAGGGAACTCACCAGTCAAGTAGGATGGAGTTTGAGCAGAGAAAGGTCCCAAATACTTCACTCTGTCTGGTCCATACCACAATTCATTTCCCT
>JAFMPE010117934.1:0-11709 GCA_024759925.1 Ficus religiosa | reverse complement strand
ATTGTAGAATATCTTTATGTCAATGAAATTAACTATTCAAATAGATAGATATGAAAAAATTAAAAATAAGAAAACAAGAAAAAACTTATACGATTTCTCACACTATAAATGTTAAACCACCTTTAATTATAACTAATCACATTTGTAATTAATATGAATCCGATTAATTTGACATTTTGATTAATAAAAACATAATTTATGCTTAATTATTATTATTAAAATTAAGTAAACCATCTAATAATGAGACGATCCGCAGGGTCAGTACAGTATACATGGACCAACCGTTAAACTGTCTGAAAGGTTTGCACGGTCTACTTGTGTGATTAGAGGCATGGTGTTCATGGTTTGCTAGGTTTAAGAAGTTATCTACACTCGATAGTTGATAAAATCTCACATTACAATCTTAAGTATTTTGAAGTACGCAAAAAATTCATTATTCTTCAATCATGATTCAACCTAATCAAGACTTTGTAATCGTTAGTCCTTGAAAGTAACGTGGTTGGTTTACTATTTATCATGTGTAACCAATCACATTTGTAATTAACATAAATCCAATTACTTTGACATTTTGATTAATAAAAACATAATTTGTAATTATTTTTAAAAATTAAAATTAGGTAAACCGTCTAATAATGGAACGGTCCGCAGGGTCAGTTCGGTATGCATTGACCAACCGTGAGACGGTCCAAACGGTCTGCATGGTTTGCTTGTATGGTTAGAGGCACGATACTCACGGTTTTCATGGTTTGGACGGTCAGCAAGACTTGTTGTCATCACTAGTTTTACTGATCGAAAAGACCGTTCCAATTGTATGACGGTTGGAAGAATGTCCAAAAAAAGAAAAATACAACATTTTTTTTTATTTTAACATGGAAAATTAAACATTATCTAATATATTAATTTCAACAAAACTGACTATTAAAATAAAGAGAAAATTCAAAATTAAAATAAAAGTGAAGAAAAAACTTTGATTTTGTATTTGTCGGTCAGTACAGTTTGGATGGTCTGCAAGACTTGTTGTTATCACTAGTTTTACTGACCGATAAGACCGTTCCTACTGTATGACGGTTGGAAGAATGTCCAAAAAATGAAAAATACAACATTTTTTTTATTTTAACATGGAAAATTAAACATTATCTAATATATTAATTTCAACAAAACTGACTATTAAAACAAAGAGAAAATTATAAATTAAAATAAAATAGAAGAAAAAACTTTGATTTTGTATTTATCGGTCAGTACAGTTTGGATGGTCTACAAGACTTGTTGTCATCACTAGTTTTATTGACCGAGAAGACCGTTCCTACTGTATGACGGTTGGAAGAATGCCCAAAAAATGAAAAATACAACATTTTTTTTTTTATTTTAACATGGAAAACTAAACATTATCTGATATATTAATTTCAACAAAACTAACTATTAAAACAAAAAGAAAATTCTAAATTAAAATAAACGAGAACAAAAAACTTTGATTTTTGTATTTGTCGGTCAGTACAGTTTGGATGGTCTACAAGACTTGTTGTCATCACTAGTTTTACTGACCAAAAAGACCGTTCCAACTGTATGACAAATGGAAGAATGTCCAAAAAAAAAAATACAACAATTTTTTTTTATTTTAACATGGAAAATTAAACATTAGATAATATATTAATTTTAACAAAACTGACTATTAAAATAAAGAGAAAATTATAAATTAAAATAAAAGAGAATAAAAACTTTGATTTTGTATTTGTCAATCAGTACAGTTTGGATAGTCTGCAAGACTTGTTGTTATCACTATTTTTACTGACCGAGGAGATTGTTCCAACTGTATGACGGTTGAAAGAATTTCCAAAAAAATAAAAATACAGCTTTACCGACTATAAAACTTGTTATTGTCACTGGTTTTACCGACTGAGAAGACTATTCCAACCGTAATAAATTTCAAAAATGAACAATAAAGCATTTTTTTTAAGTACGAAAAATGAAGCATTGTAGAAGATAATAAGATTAGCCCTTCTACTTGGAAATTAGTACTTCTTCAAGTTTACTTGGTCCTAAGAAAAACTTAAAGAAAATATACACAGTTAGATACTTTTATAAATACAAGTTTTAAACAAAACAAAACCTTAACATAGTATAAAGTGACCATGGGACCCAATGGTTGTGAAAAATCTTGATTGCCATCTTCTTTCGATAGAATTCAATCATATCATCATTTATCAAGTTCAATTCAATGCCTTCCATATCAAACTCAATATATTTGATGGCGTACACAACACAATCCCCCCTGTTTTAAGTAGCAATTGAAAAATTTTTAAATAGTTTTTATAATTCTAGATGACAAATAAAAAGTTAAGACATGCAAAATATACTTACGAAATATTTTGAAGATGATCACATGGGTGCCTATATGGCCAAGGAGTATTAAGATGACTGATCATATTATTAAAAAATCCAGATTCCCAAAGCATCAAGAGAATCATTGTTTGGAGTGATTTCATAAATTTATGCATTTGTATCACATGGTAACATCCAATGTTGCAGTAAAAAACAACCAACTCTAGTTCGACCAAATCTACCTTCATTGTAACCCAATATTTCCCTATAGGGAGGTGATTGTTATGCAAATTCTCTTTCTCTCCCACATTAAACAGGAAGTATAGTGCCTTTGTGCCGTTCCAAGATTTTCCCATTTTAGGGATCTCACCACTAATATATTTCCTTAAGGAGTCATCTATGGCATCACTGTCATATGAGTTACTCACCAACAATTGACCAAAAACCTCATCCAAAACAATAGCATTCTGATTGATAATGTCGGAGTACTTACGTTGTCTTCTTCTTAATTCATAAGTGGCTTCTTCCATGTGCTACGATAATTTGAAAGGGTGATCAAAACTCTTTTGAAAGAAAAGAATGTAAAAAAGCTTAAATATAACAAACAAATAAAAAACGGCTTATCTCAGTGAAAAGCCAAATATTCGAAGTCAATAATTGACGAAAGAATTCCCAATTGCGTATACAACCAAGACCAGAAATGATCTTGTTGTTTTGTTTCCAAGAATGATCGAATGAGTCCTTCATCTCTTCTTCAAAGTGTAGGATTGAAATATTATATCGAGCCTCTAACATACCTCATTTTCTTTATACCAAGTGTGGTATAAGGAGTCCTCCTATATGTTGATTTCATCAATTGTCTTTGGGTTCGTCTCTCCGGTTGCTCAATCTCAAAAACATCCTCCTCATTTAAACAATCTTTTGAAGAAATTGGAGAATGATAGTATAAAACATTCATTTCAGTATCAATGTTATCCCTAACATCTCTCACTTGAACATTCAATTCAGTACTATCGATGTTAACATCTCCATCTCTAACATTCTCAAAGCCCCCATCATTCTCAATACCAACATCTTCATTGCCACTGGCCATAACATTAACATCTCTACCATTCTCAAAACCAACACCTTCACTGGCAACCCTATCTACCTCTACTTCCATTTCCTGCCCAAGTTGATTGTTGTGGAACTAACCTTTCGATGATGTTCATCATTTTATCAAGGCCCTCAGTCACTATTTTCTCTTATTGAGAATATTGAGATTTCACCTCCGTGTCCATTTTTTCTATTTTCTCCTCCAAAGCTTTAAGCTTATGTAGCACCCTAGGGTCATCGACAAGATGGCTAGCCTGTGGCAGCATGGACTCGTCAGCGAGAAGACTATGACAAGGCATAGATCTAGATTGGCCCATTGGAGAGCTAGCATGTGGAGTTCTAGACTCCTCACATCAAACATTCTCATGCCGAATATTTTCTACTTCAATCGGATCTTCCTGTTGTACTTCTTCAGTGGAAACATGCAAACGAAATAAATTTTGATGGCTTTCCAGATCGGCATACCATATGTTCTCCCAAAAGATGCTGCTAAGTTCATTTTCTAGTATGACCGTCCACTGATTAATAATGGCATCGGATTCATCGTCATCAGGAACAAAGCTTCGCATGTACGCAGTTTCCTGCTCCCTTGGTGTTGGGATAAGAATACTTCTTATATTCTGATAGTTAAGCACTTTGAATTAGTAACCTATGAATCAACAACTAATTTAATATTCAGAAAACAAAATTAACTTCTTTGAAACACCAACCTTGGTATCTCCGACCCTTTGTAGAACGTCTTCCAACTTTAGAGCCTTTTTCTTTTTAAAATTCGTTTTCCATTGACAAATCCTCAGCACTGGTTCTATGGCATCTTTCTGGATAGTTGCAAACTTTGGAGTTAGGGCTAGGATGTCTTCGAATGGAAGAAGCTAAACAATTGAAAAATCAAGGTATTATGTTAGAAACGATCTAAAATAAATTACATGTCAAGATTTTATGTTCAAACAAAATATACTTACCATCAACGATAATATAAACCCAGGACATGCCCACTTTGTCTTTTTCTTCTCAATGCATTTGCTGAATTTTCGGCAAGGTTCAACTTTTGGACATGAATGAGCAAATAATGGTATGAACGTCTTCCCCACAGGAAGCTGGGACATCGATCTAGATCATCAACAATTTGGACAAGTCCATCCGCAATCTGTGTGTCATCCTTTTCATGAGTGATCAAGACTGAACACAAAAAGTATAACACAACCATCTTCAACTTATCTTCTTTCCAAGTCGAACTCTGTCTTTCTCTTTCCCTAGTGTTGCCACCTCGCCTCCTGCTATCCCCTAGATCTTCTTCATAAGGGGTGCCCATCTTTTCCAAGGCTTCTCTAATGCTTCTTAGCAAGATTTTTTTTTCTTTGGGGAAGTTTCTATTTTTAAATCTCTGGCTGCCTATATCTTTATAATCCGCAGGATAAGTAAAGCAATTGAGGCCACTTATTAGAGCATGCTCCATAAGAGAATACCTTATGGGAATTCCATTCACAATGAACCACATTTCAAAGTTCTTTTTTGTTTCAACCACACGACATTGTAGCATCCACAATGGTGCTAAACAAATGTCAAGGTGTTCTGGAACAGAAAATAGGTGGGCAAACTAGGAGCTCATGAACCACTCCATATCATATGCGTAGTCTTTTAACACCTTTGTCACGACTTCAACCGTATTGGCCAACAAACATTTTGTTGTTGTTTTGCACTTGAAATTCATCTGATCTGATTTCAAATGAAACATAGCTAGTGGGGCATCCAAAACCTACAAATGAATTAGATTGCTTATTTTTTAAATTAACAAATTAGACAAAACATTTCTTTTTGTTTAATTTAACAACATAAATCTAATAAATAGAAGAAAATAAAAAAACACTAACCGGTGTTATCAAGGCTCATGATTGCGATGGCATGTTGTCATTTGGTCGTGGTGGAGTCCTGCTTATTGTTTCGGAGTCATTTTCCAACTTCATCTCTGATGGCTCTAAATATCTCCGCCGTTAGGCAGGGCGAGGAGAGGATGCCAATGTACTACAGCCCCGTGCTATAGCTAGAAATGATCCCAAATTCAGAGAAGATAAGGAACTCGTAGGTTTCCTTGATTTTGCACCTTGAAAATAAATAAATCAACCTCATCGACAAAGAAAGTCTAAGAATTATTTTGAACTAAATAGATATATATGCATATCTTAGTACATATCTTATAACCCTTTGTACAGATACTACAGATATAGTTATTATACACTAATTGTTTGTTTGGTTCTTGCGTGTGAAGCTAAAGTTTTCATCTCACTTTTTATCTTCCTAAAAAGTCAGCAAAAATTATAAATTGTTTTTTAAAATTTAAATTCAACCTAAAAATTACATCTCAAACCCGTGTTCCAAATTCATGCTGATTTCATATAAATATAAATGACGACCTTCTTTTTTTTTTTTTAATTTTATTTTTGGGGGAAGCTTTTGTCTTTGATACCAACTTATACATATGAACCATAAGTATTAGTTGCAAATGATAATGTTTTCTTACACTTGAATAACGTCAACATTGGAAACGATAACGACAATTTAAGTATAAAGTTCTCAAAACGACAATTTGCATAGAAACAACAATATCATTTTAACAATGGCATTGTGACAAACGACGACGTATTTGAAACATACACATTGTTCTAACATGGATACACAAAATATATATAATAATTTTTAACTGGTTTTTTTAATTTAAAAAAAAACAAAAACAAAAGTTAGTAATACTTGGAATTATGCTTGAAGTAACAATCAATGCAAGACATATAGACAAATTGATCCATCAAATTCTTATTGAGATTGAATCCATTTCAAGAAAAAGCACTTGACATTCATTATAACTTATAAAGGACATCCTGAAAATGTCCGGGGTCAAGATATGGTATCCAAATTAAGCTTACACTTCATAAGTTGTTATCATTTTTCTTTAGGAAAGCAAAACCAAATCATTTTAACAATAAAAAAATAATAATAAAAAGGGGAAAAAAAAGAAAAAAGGAAAGAAATAAAGAAATTTTAGTGCGCATCCAATCAAACATTCATGGATCAAAAGTGGGACCAATCTCAGGAACATGAAATAATGAGGAAATCACTTAGGAAGAATTCATAAACTTTACTTATCTAAAGATAAATTATAAGGGATTTCTTTAGCAGATTCTCAAATGTCGCTAATGGAGAGTACTAGAAGATTATATAATCACATAAACATGAAAAATATAGTATGACAAGGAGCATATTTTAACTTTGACATATGGCCTATTTGACTTAAGTCTCGAAAGAGTGCTTAAGCCTGTTAGATGTATTCATGAGTTCATAGGGGATTTATAGAAGTAAAGGACCAAATAAACAGTGCTTAGAGTGAATTTCTGAGTCTGGTCCTAAATGACTTTTAAAAGACTTGATTAACTCTCATCATTTTTTTTTTTTTTTGTGAGAAATGATTATGTCACTCTTACATCATCACATTATCATCACATTATATGTATACTTGTATAAACCATGTTTTACTTCTTATTGTCTTTAATACGTGGGAATTTTGGGAACAATTTCGTAAAAATATTATATATTATCTCTCTTAAACCATATACAATCCTTTATTCCTTTAGTCATTGGTATCTAATTTTCTGTTTTTTATTGCCTTGTTGTAATACATTCATCCATTCTTCACCCAAAAAAAAAAATCCGTACAAATCTTTTATGTATTCTAAAAATACCATTATAGAGAGAGAGAGAGAAAGAAAGAAAGAGATTTTTATTGCATCTGGTGGAACAACAATTTAAGTATGAAGTTCTCGAAACAACAATTTGCTTAAAAACAACAATATCATTTTAACAACGGCATTGTGACAAACAACGACATATTTGAAACATACGCATTGTTCTAATTTTTCTTGTTTTCTTATTATTAATTTTTGCATGTCTCTATATTTGAATAGTTAATATCATTGACATTAAGATATTCCACAATGTTTCATTTTTCATGTTAAAAAAAAAAAAAAACTTTATTTTTTATTCTTGGACTTTCTTCCAACTGTCAAACAGTTGGAACGGTCTTCTCGGTTGGTAAAACCAGTGAAGACAACAAGTCTTGAGGACCGTCCCAACTGTACTGATCGAAGTGATCGACATGGTTTCAACTGTACTGATCGAAGTGATCGATATGCACAAAATGAAAGTTTTTTCTTGTTTTCTTATATTTAATTTTTGCATATCTATCTATTTTAATAGTTAATTTCATTGACATTAAGATATTCCATAATGTTTCATTTTCCATGTTAAAAAAAAATAAAGCTTCATATTTTTTTTTTGGACTTTCTTCAAACTGTCAAACAGTTGGAACGAACTTCTCGGTTGGTAAAACCAGTGAAGACAACAAGTCTTGCAGACCGTTCCAACTGTACTGATCGAAGTGATCAACATGTACAATATGAAAGTTTTTTCTTGTTTTCTTATTTTTAATTTTTACATATCTCTTTATTTGAATAGTTTATTTTATTGACATTAAGATATTCCACAATGTTTCATTTTCCATGTTAAAACAAAAAATAAAAATAAAAAAGGTTTATTTTTCATTTTTGGAATTTCTTCCAACCGCCAAACGGTTAGAACGGTCTTCTCGATTGGTAAAACCAATGACGACAACAAGTCTTACGGACCAGCCCAACTGTAATATTGAAAACTAGTTATAGAACAACTTTGTTAAAATCTTGAAAAATTCACAAATCAAAATACCCAAATACATCAAAATCAAAATTTGACACATGTAATCTAATTCAAGCTTGCATCAGTAATCATAGCTTTCTGGGAGCGCTTGTTTTTGCCTCTCCTATGCTCTCCAACTAAAGTAAATCTAGTATGTTGAATCCTTCCACGCTTTGTAGTAACATCAGCGGGTAGCACTTTCATATTTTGTACATCCTCGGGGATATCCCACTCTGATTGGTCTAGTACTGGGTAAATGGTTCGAATATAAGCTAATACCCATAACTCCTTCATATAGTATTTTGAGCATAAGTTATGCATTTTATCTGGGCCTTCTTTGTATGCTGCCAAGGCATGTATGCACGGAAACTTGTCAATGTCAAACACTTTACAAGTGCATGTTCCCCTTCCAAGATCAACTAAGCAACTACCATTCGACCCTGTAACAAAGTACTCGAGCGAGGTCCTATTCAATTCTTGAACTTTTAGGATTGTTGACTCTTTGTGTCTCACGTGCAATGCTTTCTCTAAACCGGATTTAAAAGCTACAATAAAGATCCGAGACTCGATTCCTTTCAATGTTTGTTGAACCAGTCAAAAATTTTATTCACTATCGCATCAATCAAAGGTAGAATAGGATATGTTCTGGCCTTTTTAACACGCTATTGATGCTCTTGGCACCATTAATAGTCAAGACGTTGTATCGTGAACCTATGAAGTAGCATCTAGCCCATTTGCTAACATCAACATTGTCTTCAAGATACTCAGCTACAATTGGATACCTATTCTTTAGTTTGCCATATTGTTTGTTGAATTCCTGCACTGTATATGCCGCTACAACTTGCATGAACTTCGTGACAACGGCATCCTTCACCTTCACATTGCCCAAGCCCTTGGCAGCTTTAGCACGGGATCCTCGATTAACGTGCGATTTGATATTTTGGGAGATGTGCCAGGCACAAAACCCATGTTGGGACTTCTTGTATACATTGGCAACAGCATTTCGAATGCTTTGGTACCTATCTAAAATGATGACCAAATCCTCATCATCTAATATGAGCTCTTGAAGTTTAAGCATGAATCATTTCCATGAGTTGTCATTCTCATAGTCAACTACTCCCAAAGCTAGTGGATATTGATGGTAGTTCCCATCTTGTGCAGTGGCAATAATCAATGTCCCTTTGCATTTGGTTTTTAGAAAAGTCGCATCCACTGCAATAACCTTCCTCATTGCCTTGAACCCTTCAATACACGCCCCTAATGTGATGAAAAAGTATTTGAATCTTTGATCATTGTCCACCAACAAATGTGTGATTGTGCCAGGATTTACAATCTTCATCATGTGTAAATAACTAGGAAGCAACTCGAAACTATGCTCTGGTGCGCCCCTAACATCACTTGCAGCTTTCTTTTTGCCCCTCCAAGCTTTGTGGTATGATATTAACACCCCATGATTTCTCATCATATCCACTACTCTACTTGGAGCCGGTGTGTCAAGTTGTCCTGGGAACTCCTTTCTCAACATATCTGCAACTAACTCTGTCGTTGCTTGCCTATTCCTCACATCCACCGAACTAGTTGAGCAAGTGTGCATATTGTAGTATGTTCGGAGGGACAAACAATCTGAGTCCTTGATCTTTGCTGCTCGCAATGTCCACTTGCAATCTTGAACTACACATTTCACCACAAACAACTTTGTATTAGATTTGACTGTGAAAATCAAAACAAGTTTTCAATGAAGCATTGATTACCAAATACTTCACCTCATTCTTGCTCAGAATTTCTTGACCAATTGCAATACTCATACCATCATAGAAGTTGAAAGACACACAACCGTCATCTATCACTATGGTTCACAATGATCCATCACAATATCTTGTTCTGCACATGATGGTTTTTGTTTTGGTATTGTAGCAAAAGTTGTTGTTTCTTGGAGGAAAGTTTCCTCCAATGTAGTTTCTTCTAGATGGTCACCCTCACAGCCTTTTGCAGAAGCAGCATCATACACCATGGGTTCCTCGATGTCTTTGTCAAAATAGTCTTCTTGAATGATTTCATCATTTAAATTATTAAGTCCTTCATTTCCATCAACATCAACTCTCTCTTTGTCATTTGCTTCTCCACTTTCGTTATTCTTGATGAGCTCAACATGTAATATGCTTCTTTGTTGTGATATAGCACAGCGGTCCAAAAGATAACACTTTGCATCAAAATCATCTAAAATAAACTTAGGTTCTAGTTCTGTTGAAACCAAAGGGATGTAACTTAGTTTCAAATATGTACTCCTTCGACTTACAGGAAGCCTTTCAAATATGCAATCAACAATCTCAAAATATTTTACTTTATTCGGCTCATCCAATAATACTATGCTCTTCAATTCCTTATTCCTTGGACACCATTTGTAAGAACCATCTTCTTTTCCCTTCCATTCTCCACCAAATCGATAATATATAACAATCTCAGCCATTTTCCTTTAAAAAAAATACTTTAAAAGAACATGAAAAATAAATGAGAAGACCGTATAGATTGTCCAAACGATCGGAAGAGCCAATAGTCCGATCGTTCACTGTCAGAAATTCCTGATAGTTGAAATTCAGCCAATACTGACTGTCCCAACTGTACTGACCGTACTAACCGTCCCAACTGTGCCAATCGATAAGAACGGTCTGACGGTCTGCATGGGTTTCCCTGTTCATCTCCATTTTTTTCCTCAAACTTTCATATTAAAAAAAAAATGGATGCAAAGGAGACGAATGCTGTTGTTTTTCCAACTTAAACTCCAAAATCTAAATGCCCATACTTTGCACAATAATTTTAAGCAACCAAAAAAAAAAAAAAGATGGTTTAAGATTAACATACTCAATTTGAAGCTTGCTTTCTCAAAAAATTGAAACTCCCCAAAATTTTTCAACCTTTACTTCTCAATTTCGGCTAAAATATATGGATGACGGTGATACAATAGTGGAAAAGGGGATGAGAGGGTGAGGGTTTTTTTTTTTTTTTTTTTTTAAGGAACGTGGATTTTTTGAGGAACAAGAAGAAGGGGAAGATGGTTTTTTTTTTTTTTTAATGGGATGATTTGTCATCTTTTCCTTTATTATTATTATTATTATTATATATACACATATTTTAACAAAAAGGGTATTCTAGAGAATACAAAATTTTCATTAAAAGTGGGAATCATCAATGTAAAGCTTTTTCATTGATGGTTAGTCATGTAATGAAAGGTCTCCTTTAAGCTTAAATTTGCATACTAGGGAACAATTGCATATATAACCTCCAAATGAAACAGGACTACAGATATAACCTTGTTTCAAAATTTATTTTTATTTTTTATTTTTTTATTCAATTATTAAGTAAAAAGACTAAAAAGAGTCTCACCTTTCAAAAAAAAGACCCTGGCTCTGAAACTTAAAAGTCCCAGACATCGATGTTCCCCCCAAAAATCTATCAAAAAAAAAAAAAAACTGAAGCACATTCCTTCCCATTCTACTCTCCCTGTCCGTCCCCAACCCCAACCACCACAACCCCAACCCATTGATCTTTAACCCCCCCCCCCCCCCCCCCCCCCCCCCC
>JAFMPE010117917.1:0-13490 GCA_024759925.1 Ficus religiosa | reverse complement strand
AAATTATTATTCCATTTACTTTTATTGGCCAAAAACTTCTCAACCGATTTACCACGTGAACCTCTTCTTAGGAAAATAAATATAAAAACAAATAAAATAAAAACATTAACCGCTAAAAACACTAACCTCCATCCCCACCGAAACACTCTCTTATTTATCAACCTTCCTTTTCTCTTCCTCGCAATCACGCACATTCTTTTATTATCTCCAACTGAGTACCATAAGCCAAACGGCCAAAGAAAAGGAGAGAAAATTTTTTTTTGCCTCCTTATTGTGTTGCCTATGAAAATTTAAGGATCATTTAACGATCAAGGAAGTGGTCATACACAACTTATGTGAGAGAGGATATTGAGGGTATTGTTGTTCAATAATCATTTGAATTTTTTTTCGTAGAGAATGTTCAGAACATTTTATTTTTAGATTTTTTTGTGAACATATATGCATTTGTTATTAATTTTCTATTTATATTTTTGTTCTGGACTAATTAAGACATATGAGAAACTCAATAATCTTTTTGGTGTTTTATACACAAATGTATCAAAAATATTAGACTGAAGATCTGATATGTCAAAATATTACAATTTTAATTGATACTATTTTTATCAATAAAATAACATTCTGTGACATTTTTTAAACAATGTCATTGATTTATGCATTTAACGACATTTTAAAATTTAATGTCGTTGTATGGATCTTTGAACGACATTTTACTTTTCAATGTCATTGAATGGATCTTTTAACGACATTTCATCAAAAATGTCATAAATTTTATGTCGTGAAAAACACTTTTTGTTGTAGTGAACCTTGCACTCAAATTTTCACCTATGCTCATCAACCAACCACAACAAACAATAGTCTAACAGAACTTTCATCGAATACTTGGTGTTCATTCAAAGTTTTATTCCAATCAAGTTGCTTTTCGTTCATATACTAGCCAAAAAATAAAAAAAATTCCAAAAATTCGCACAAACACAAGGTTGAAGAAGATAAATCACTTACAAGAATGTTGATGTAGATACCCACAAAATTTTGAACTTCCTTGACGAAAACCCAAAATCCTTGCTTTTGATGTATGGTGGAATCGTCAATGAATGGAAGTCACGAGCACCAATGAAGTGGAGAATGAAATTTAGTGTGAAATTTCAAGTAGGTGGATGATGAAGTGGAGAGAAAGAGAGAGACGGTGAAGAGGAGAGAATGAGAATATTTGGCAACAAACGAGTGAAGGAGAGAATCGGTGGAAACGGTGAAGGATGAAATTTTTGGCCCAAATTTGTGACTTAGGTGGATGGTGAGGTATAGAGAAATAGAGGATCTGTAAAGGGAACTGAGAAAAAACGAGGGAGAGTGAGAGTTGGCCCTAATTTGTGAGTTAGGGCTTGACTTATATGGAGTTTTTTTTTTTTTTTTTTTCTGTCTGCTGCTGCTACGCCTAGGCACCACTGAAATTGCGCCTAGGCGCAGTACTCTAGGGTTTTTGGCCCGAGGAGTACCATAATGGAAACGATATCATTTAAAAAAAAATTTTTTTTTTAATTTTTTTATAAAGTTTTTTTAATTTTTTTAAAATATATATATATTTTTTTTGAAATTGGGCGCCTAGGCGCCACTGAAATAGTGCCTAGGCATAATACTCTCGGGTTTTTGGCCTGAGGAGCTGCAAAATGGCGTGCCTAGGCGCAAAAATTTTTTGTGCCTTGGCCCAGTTTCCATGTGCAATCACCCAACAGCTATTTGACGAATTTGAAGTCCCAAAGTTATAAATCTTCATATCCACGACCGCTAATACTTGACTTGAACCCAGTTAAAACTGCAAACAAAATAGAATTTTTATCAAACTCAAATCACAAAATATTTTAATAAAGTTTTTTTTTTTTTAAGCAAAAGACTAAATAAATTCTTAACATAATAACAAAAGAGAAAAGCTTAAAAACTTGGTTTGCCTCCCAAGTAGCACTTGTTTTATAGTCTTCAACTAGACTCTTCTCATCCTATGAAGATCCAGGTAGAATGCTGGTCTTCTGATTGTCAAAACCACAATCAATGTATGGCTTCAAGCGTTGACCGTTGACCTTAAAAGTTCCCTTTTCTGCATGATTAAGCTCAACTGCTCCATGAGGGAACATGTTCACTACAGTGAATGGACCCGACCACCTCGACTTGAATTTTTCGGGGAATAAATGAAGCCTTGAGTTGTAAAGCAACACTTTTTGCTCGGGTAAGAACTCCCTTCTTTGGATGTGTTTGTCATGCCAAGCTTTTGTCCGCTCTTTGTAGATTTTGGCATTCTCATAAGCTTCATTGCGGAATCCATTTGATTGAGTTGTAATAGCCGCTTCTCACCCGCTGCTTGCATATCCATGTTCAGTTTCTTCATTGCCCAATATGCTCTATGCTCCAATTCTATCGGAATATGGCAAGCCTTGCCGTATACCAATCTATAGGAAGACATTCCAATTGGTGTTTTCAACACAGTTCGATATGCTCATAATGCATCATCTAGCTTCTTGGCCCAATTATTGCGAGAGCTATGAACCGTTTTCTCTAAAATTATCTTTAATTCTTTCTTGAAGATTTCTGCTTGCCCATTAGTCTGAGGATGGTAAGCGAGAGAAGTTCGGTGTCTGACCCCATATTTTTGCAAAAGAGCCTCAAATTGTTTGTTGCAAAAATGCGACCCTTCATAACTTATTATAGCCCTTGGAGTACCAAACCTCTTGAAAATGTTCTTTTGGAGGAAATTAAGCACAACCTTACCATCATTAGCTGTAGTTGCTGCTGTTTCAACTCATTTTGACGCATAATCTACTGCAAGGAGAATGTATTTATTGTTATAGGATGAAGGAAACGGTCCCATGAAATCAATGCCCCACACATCGAACAACTCCACTTCAAGAATATTCTTCAAAGGCATCTCATTCCTTTTGGAAATATTTCATGTTCTTTGACATCTATCACAAGCGGCAACAAAGGCTTGAGCATCCTTAAACAAAGTAGGCCAATATAAACCTGATTGCAAAACTTTGGCAGCCATTCGGTTTCGTCCAAAATGTCCGTCACATTCAAGTGTATGACAATGGCATAATATGTCCCCCATCTCTTCTTCTGGTATACATCTTCTTATCATCTGATCTACACAATGCATGTATAACACCGGTTCTTCCCAATAATAGTGCTTTATATCAGAAAAGAACTTATTCTTTTGTTGTTGTGAGAGGTTCGACGGAATAATCTTGCCTGCAAGGAAGTTGAAATAGTCGGCAAACCGAGGAAGCTTCTTTGTAGAAGAAATAGCCAAAAAAAGTTGCTCATCTGGAAAGTTGTCATCAATGGGTGATTTTTGCAACTCTTTCTCTTCTGATAACTCAAGTCTAGAGAGATGATCCGCTATAAGATTCTCGGTGCCCTTCTTATCTTTTATCTCTAAATCAAATTCTTGAAGCAATAACACCCAACGAATAAGTCTTGGCATTGCATCCTTTTCGGCCATAAGGTATTTAATGGTTGAATGATCAGTGAAGACTATTACCTTATTGCCAATCAAATAAGGCCTAAATTTGTCAAGAGCGAAGATAATATCTAGTAACTCCTTTTCTGTTGTTGCATAATTAAGCTGAGCATTATTTAGGGTCCTACTAGCGTAATGAATGACATGAAAAACCTTGTTCTTCTGCTGTCCTAGAACCGTTCCTACTGCGTAATCACTTGCATCACACATCAATTCAAACGGCATCTCCCAATCTGGAGCTACAACAATAGGTGCTGACACAAGCTTTTCTTTAAGCACCATGAATGCCTTCTCATATTTTTCCTTGAACTCAAATGGAGTATCCTACACTAACAAGTTTGAAAGAGGCTTAGAGATCTTAGAAAAATCTTTGATAAATCTTCTATAGAACCCAGCATGACCAAGAAAACTCCGAACTCCTTTTTGATCGAAGTTGGTGGTGGAAGCTTCTATATTGTTTCTATTTTCGCCCGATCCACTTCTATTCCTTTAAATGAGACCTGATGACCCAAGACAATCCCTTCTTTCACCATGAAGTGACACTTTTCCCAACTGAGCACTAAGTTAGTTTGTTCACATCTCTCCAAAACCAACTCTAAATTAGAAAGACAATCATTAAATGAGCTCCCAAATACAGAAAAATTATCCATAAAAATCTCTATAATCCGCTCCACCATGTCTGAAAAAATCACCATCATGCATCTCTGAAAAGTAGCTTGTGCATTACAGAGTCTGAATAGCATCCGACGAAAGGCAAATGTACCATAGAGGCATGTGAACGTCGTTTTCTCTTGATCCTTCGGTGCTATGGCTATTTGGTTATACCCTGAATAGCCATCTAAAAAGCAGTAGTACTCATGACCCGCTAACCGATCCAACATTTGATCAATGAAAGGCAATGGGAAGTGATCTTTCTGAGTTGCTTTGTTCAATTTCCGATAGTCTATACAAATCCTCTATCTAGTGACGGTTCTTGTTGGAATCAGCTCATTGTTCTCGTTCTTCACTACTATCATGCCTCCTTTCTTTGGAACTACTTGCACTGGGCTAACCCATGAGCTATCAGAAATAGGATAAATAACTTCAGCATCTAAACATTTCAGTATTTCTTTATGAACTATTTCTTTCATGGTTGGATTAAGTCGTGTTTGGGCTTCCACCGATGGTTTACTATTATCCTCCATCAAAATACGGTGCATACACATAGAGGGACTAATATCTTTTATATCCGCTAGAGACCACCCAATAGCCATCTTATATCTTCTCAGTACTCTCAACAACCTTTCTTCTTCTTCTTCAATAGAAAGCATAGAAGAAATAATTACCGGTAAAGTTGATGATTCTCCCAGCAAAGCATAGCGTAAATGATTCGGTAAAGGCTTAAGCTCAAAAACCGGTGGCTTCTCAATTGATGGAAGTGGTTTTGATGGACCTGTTCCCAAATATTCAAAGTATCTCCTGTTGTTGGGACCGAAAGAATCCAACCAATTTACAAATTCCACAACTTCTTCATCTTCCAAGAGGGATGGATGTGGATGAACCAAACTCAATTCCAAGGGTTCTTTTGATTGGCCAAGGTGTTTATAAACCAAGGCATCAAGAGCATCAATGCGGAAACAAGTGTCACTTATGCCTGGATACTTAATAGCATTGAACACGTTAAAAGTTATCTCTTCTTCATATACCCGAAGCCGCAATTCACCTTTTTGCACATTGATGAGTACTTGACCAGTAGCCAAGAAAGGTCTTTTGAGTATAATAGGGATTTCTTTATCCTCCTCCATGTCTAATACAATGAAATCTGCAGGGAAGATAAATTTGCCCACCTTAACAAGGACATCCTCAATAATTCCCCTCGGGTGTTTAACAGATCAGTCAGCTAACTGCAAAGAGACCATAGTAGGTCTAGCTTCACCTAATCCAAGCTTCCTGAAAATAGACAAATGCATTAAATTAATACTAGCACCAAGATCACACAATGCCTTTTCAAAAATACAGTTTCTAATAGAGTAAGGAATAGTGAAACTCCCTGGATCTTTAAGCTTCTAGGGTAATTTTCTCTGGATGATAGCACTACACTCTTCTGTAAGTGCAATAGTTTCATAGTCCTCCAATTTCCTCTTGTTTGATAGGATATCTTTCATGAACTTCACATAACTTGGCATCTGTTCAAGTGCATCTGCGAAAGGGATGTTGATGTGAAGCTTCTTGAAGACATCCAAGAATTTGGCAAATTGCTTATCAAGTTTGCTCTTTCTGAGATGCTGAGGAAAAGGAACCTTGAGATCTGGTTCTTGAGGAGGCAATGGCCTAGCTTCAGGGATGGTTTCAATTCGCTTTTGACCATCTTTATTAGCTGTTTCACCAGTTGAAGGAGTTTCGAATTCTTTTCCACTTCTCAAGGTTATCGCCTTGCATTGTTCTTTTGGATTCACTTCAGTAGTGCTAAGCAAGTTACCTTGTTAGCAACCATTGAGCATGTTAGTCAATTGACCAACTTGAACTTTTAAATTTCGGATATGTGCAACTTGATTCTGGAAGTTGGTCTGGGTATCGGCCATGAACTTGTCAGTATGCTTGGTTAGCTGGAGCATTGCTTGTTCTAATTCAGACTTCTTCTCCTGAGATGGCACTCCCTGCTGAGGCTGACCCATATTTTGATTATTTCTCTAAGAGAAGTTTGGATGATTGCATCATCCCTGATTGAATGTGTTGGAAAAGGGGTTGTTCTACTACCTGTTGTAATTTCCCACATATTGTGCTTGTTTTGACTGAGATTGAGGGAAAGCTCCAATTTGACATTCTTCAGTAGGGTGGTTCCCTTGACAGTAGTCACACATAAATGGAGGAGTCTGAATAGAGTTAGCAGCCAAATGATTATTCTGAAGCTGTTTAGTAAGAAAAGCAACCTGAACAGTCAAAGCAATCAAAGCATCAATCTCATAAACTCCAGCTGCTTTCTTTAATACACCCTTCTCACTTGGCCATTGAAAATTGTTGGTGGCTACGTCATCCAGCAACTCATAAGCTTCATCTTCAGATTTCTTCATGAAAGCTCCTCCCGCAGATGTATCAATTACAATCTTTGCAGTGCCATTCAACCCATTGTAAAAATTGTGGACTATCATCCATTTAGGCAATCCGTGATGAGGGCACTTCCTTAACAATTCCTTATATCTCTCCCAAGCTTTATACAATGTTTTGTCATCCTGTTCAGCAAAATTATTGATCTCTATTCGCAGTTTCGCTGTTTTTGTTGGTGGGAAACATTTTGCTAGAAATTTATGCACTAAATCCTCCCAAGTAATGATTGAGTCCGCAGGCAAGGAAGTCAGCCAATCTCTTGCTTGATCCTTCAGAGTAAATGGGAATAGTAGAAGGCAAATGGCATCATCAGTAACGCCATTATTCTTAAATGTATTGTAAATTTCAAGAAAACTTGCAATATAGGCATTGGGATTCTCATAAGGCAACGCATTAAATTGAGTTGCTTGAATCATCTGCATTTGTACCGCCTTGATCTCAAAATTGTTCGCAACCATACTTGGTCTTCTTATGGCCGAATATAAACCAACTGCAGTAGGCAATGCATAGTCCCGCAGCGCAGGTGGTGGGTTGTTCTCGTTTCTCACTCCACCAGTATCCATAGTTTCTTGCGAATGTTTGACTGCTTCTCTTCTTTCCCTTCTGTTTCGTCGACAAGAACACTCGATTTCAGGATCAAAAGAAAGTAAGTTATCGCTTGCAAACTTTTGCATGCACCCAAGGAGTACTCTTGAAAGTAGAAACAAAGACAAAATAAATAAAAAGAATTCAAAGTAAAATTAGAATTATTTGACTCAATATTAGTAGGACTAAATAGTCCCCGACAACGGTGCCAAAAACTTGATAGGTGATTTATGCAAGTGCACGAGCCGGTTCAAGTAATAAAGTGATGAAAAGATATCGTTCCCAACGAGGACTTTTTATTACTAAATACCAAATTACTTTAATCCCAATTCTATTTGAACAATAAATTTACGAGATGTAATAAAATAAAAGAAAATTAAATTAAACAAAATGCACGAATTTAACAAGGAGAAATTCAATATTTTAGGATATCTAGGGTTTCCGATTTCACCAAATTAATCCAGTTAAAAACACCAAATTTAATCAACCACTGCTTATTCCTATGTTGATGACAAACTTCCCTAATGTAATCACTAATCTTTCTCAAGTTATTAGCAAACTACCACAACAAGCCAGTTTTCACCTTTCGGTCTCACACTCCAAACCTATCATGATTCATTAAGAACAATAAATTCATAGTGTCACACAAGCCTCATAGATATCTCTATCCTACGACAATCTCATGGTATTTAATCAAGGTCTAATCCAACTATCATTTCTCAATCTCAAATTAGATCACGAATCAATGGGAAAAGGGCGCACACACTTTCACAAGCATTAAGAATAGATTAAACACTCAGCATAGATATGAATAAACATCAAAATTGAATTAAACCATAATGAATTTGAACAATCATAATCCAGCTACATCGTAACCCTAGAAAAGGAAATTTAGTTCATAATGAAACTAAACAAAATCCTAAATAATGTTCTAAACATGATGAGAAAAGGAAAAGAACTAATTTATGAATCGGAATTGCCACGCTCCGTCTTCGGAATTACTACTCGTCTTCTCCAATTCACCAATTACTCTTCTTTTCTTCACTCTTTTTTTTTTCCTCCGAAAATCCTCCTTTTTGGAACCCTAAAAGGGTTTTATTTATAGTCATAGACCGAATGATTTGATTTTTGATTTTTGAATTTCAAATTTGGAGAATCAAATCGGATCCCTCATAATCTCGCATTGGCGCCTAGGCCCTAATTTTTCAGCGCCTAGGCCCCAAGTTACGTAGACGGAAATCTCTTTTAGCGCCCAGGCGCCACTGAAATTGCGCCTAGGCGCAATGCCCTCGGGTTTTTATACTAAAAAACTTAATTCAAGCGCCTAGGCCCCATAAAATTGATGTGTAGATGCCCAAAACTCTTACAAACAAAATCTTCATGCCAAAGCATGCCAAATGCTCCATTTTAGCTCCAAACATGCCGAAAAACAACAAACCCACATTCTAACCTAAATCCTACAAAAGAGAATAAAACAAAGTGAAAAAACCTAGAAACAAATTGAAAACCAACAAATTAATAAGTTAAAAGTACCCAATTAATTAATCTAAAACTAACTTATCAAAATGATATTCATGACCATTCATTACATAGTGGAGTAGCTAATGTAGTTTTTCTTGACTACCATGTGCAAAGGTTATTGAGAAGTAATGCATCTTTTCATTAGTCGTTGTTGGAGTGGTTATCCTAACACTAATCCACATCCCGTTGCCTCCACTGTTTGTCTCTGCCTTCCGTCTTGTCGTATGTCGGATGCTTGATTGTCAGCGTCGTGATTAGTTGGGAGGTGGTCGGGTGCTATAGTGGAGTGCAACGTACGTATAATCATGGTTTCTTCTCCATATAGTGGAGTGAATGCTTGGACCTCGCCATGGGGACCCATTGGGGTTTGTACCTTAGATGTGTCAATTCGTCATTTTGGCACCAAGTGGTCGTCTCCCAACATTCTGTGTCTCGTACACTGACACAACAAGTTGTCGAGGTTGTGCCTAGGATCAATCACGCGTGCATTGGACTGTAGCAATGTTCTCACTATCGTACATGCTTCACTACTACAAAATGTAGATACCACGACGGCTTTTAACCGTCGTGGTAATATTTTCACGACGGTTTTCTAACCGTCGTGGAATCCAGGGTCGTGGAATCTTTTCAGATTCCACGACGGTTTTTTAACCGTAGTGAAATGGGCAAAAATAGGGCCTAAACATAGATATTTAAGAACATACTACGACGGTTCTACACAAAAAACTGTCGTGGTAAGGAAATCTTCCACGACGGTTTCCTTGAGAAACTGTCGTGGTTAGTTGGCCTACCACGATGGTTTCCTTGAGAAACCGTCGTGGTAGGTAACAATGAAAAAAAAATTTGTGAATTCGTTTCATTTCCCCAAAAACATTTAAATTACAAAATCAACACTTTTTCTCCTAAAAATTCCCAAATCCGTGCCTTATCCAACCAATTTAATTCAATCTAAAACACAACCACAATGAACAATCACCAAAAATGTAGGGGACGGATTTTGGCCACTTCGGACGGAATATTCCCAACTCAACAATCTACAAAATCAACATTTTAGACGAAACATTTTATCAACAACCACAATCAACAAAATCAACATTTTGGACAAAAAATTTCCAAATCCGTGCATTATCCAAGCAATATATATTACAACTTACCGGCTTGTCGAGCGTGGGTACGGGCGGAGTATGGAGTGGGTACAGGCGGAGTGCGGCAAGAGAGAGAGGGAAAGCCATGTGAGTTCCTTGGTAGACCCGTCAGAGAATGGAGGAGGCCGTGTGAGTGGAGGAGGAGGCCGTCGGAGAATGGAGCTAAGAGAAAAATTTGAGAGGTGAGGTAAAAAGAGGAGGCGCGGTGAGATAGAGCGAGTTTTTTGAGATTTTAAGTAGGGAGGGAGTGGAAAGAGAGAAATAGAGGGAGGAAATTAGAGAGTGAAAATGTGAAAAATGCTCGGAATGTAATGGGGGTGGGAAAGAGGGTATTTTTTTGGGTTTTTAATACACGATCCAAAAAATTAAATCTAATTCAAAAATTTTCAAAATTCCCGCCTTACTTTAACCGTCGTGGAAGGTAAATTTTTTTTTCCTTACATTTTGCATGCTTCCACGACGGTTATTAAAAACCGTCGTGGAAGAATGCTCTTATCGTCGTGGAAGCTTTGGCTTCCACGACGGTTTTTGGAAACTCTGTTCCGTTCCGTGTTTTTGTCACATTTTCCACGACGGTTTTTTAAAAAACGGTTGTGGAAGCCCCATCGTGGAATTCACATTTTGTAGTAGTGCTTGTACCTCGACCTTGACATACATGCGGCAGGCATGCAAATGTTGGAACCCATAGGATGTGTCATGGGGGTGTCTACCTCAAACATAGGTTAAAAAACACTACTGACTTGTCTTAGTATGTTGTTTCCTTAATAGAGGACAGAAGTCTGCTAGCCTCAAGCCTTGAGGGTTCCGAACTTGAGTACAGGATCATGATACGTCATCGGCGATGTTGCACGGCCTTAGCAATTTATCAACGTTTAGTCAACTTTAAAATGTGATAGACACATAACATGCTATTAGTTGAAGGAAAATGGCCTAACATTAGCCTGATAATCTTATATTTGCCTCAACAAATTTTGGATTTTTGTAGAATTCTAGTGACTAAATTACGTACAGTGATAGTGGTGACTCTTAGTTAGACAGTTATAATGTCATATATTTATATAGATACATATACATATATAGATATGTATGTATATACGTTCATACATATGTGTCTATATATATATAGGCACACACTTTAGGGAAGTTATAAGCTAGTAAGCTTCATATTGATCGCATGAGATTTTCTAAACGGTTCTTTGACGTTTCTCATCAAAAATTGCTAACTTGAAGCTTTCAGCGTTAGATTTTTGAGTTGTTTTGGAAGTTATCTTTTTAAAGTAACTGATATCCATATAATGGCCTATGATTACATTTTAATATCGTACTTTAATTTTTAGGTTATTTTTATTGTAACTTATATTGTATTTAAACCTATATTTATCTCAATTTATTTTGAGAATTAAGTCCCTCTAATATCAGTTTTTTTTTTAATATGTGGGCAGTTATAGATAGGAACCCATTTACTTATATATATATATATATATATCTCTTCTTTTATGAGAAGAACGATGTGAGTGAAATACAAAAATATTGAAAGAAAACGATCCCTAGTTTACAAAAAAAAAGTCTGTGAGAATTTGATCTTTACATGGATATTAAGTATTGTATAGACTACTCAAACTATCACTAAATTGTTTCTGCTTAACTTTTAAATCTGATTTCTATTTTTTATTTAGTCTCAATCTTTTTAAATTGTTTATTTAGTATTTCTTTTTGTTTAGGCTATGCCATAATTTCATCAATCTCTCAACCTCTTTAAATGGCATAACCATTTTCATTGAATGGTATTGAATATATATACAATAAATCAAAGGCCTGCAAATAAAGAAATACAACAAACTCCTATTAATTTAAAATACAACAAAATATTTAAATGGCAACTAGATACACGTATCCTTATCACTAACATAACACTTGTCTTTAGCTTAATTAAATATAATTGATCTTACTATTCTAAAAAGACATATTGAAAAACAAATCTTAAACTATTTTTAAAAACGGACATAAGACTTGTATTTATAAACTTAACAATCACAATTTCCATATTATGCATTCCATGTGGGATAAATACTATAGACACTTTCCAATCATCTTTACCTTTGGCTGTTTGGAATTTCCGACCATGATCAATCCCCAAATCGCACATATTATATATTGTCACCAAATAAAAGGAATTACTATAGTGAAATATACCTATTCGTGATTCAAATCTAACACTTATAAACTGGTCAAATTACGGTTTCATTTTAATGCTTAGGTTTACCTGTTCGTCTCTTAAAGCATTTAGAATCAGAAAATCTCTTATAATATTGGAATATTATAGAAGAACTTGATAAACACCACCAAATTATATGGATAGGAGTTGAGTTTCCAAATTATATGTATGAAGTCTCCATGAAAAAAGAATGAAAAAAGAATACTTTGTTCTAGTTTATTGACAAAACTTACCTCAAGTAGTATTTTCGTTCCTTCATCTCAAGTGATGTTTTCAATGGCATGTTCTCAAGAGGCTCATATTTATCATTTACTTTTGTGTGATATATACCAGTAACGGTGCTACATTGCATAAGCTGATGACTTAATGATTCATCTGTTTTTGAATTATATGTGTTCTTTTACTTTGGTGTTAATAAAATTTTTAAAAAAATGATAATCACTAGGCAAGTCCCACATTAATGGAGACTAAGGTGTACTTGTTACGTGTTCGTAAGTACGTTAATACTAGTTACAAATTATACTAGCTCTATATTGTAACGTAGGGAGGGTATGCTAATACTAGTTGTCTACTTCCCAAATTATTGTTCAAAAAAAAAAAAAAAAAAAAACATGTGGATTTTTTTTTGTCCAAAATGACATTTGTTGATCATATACACCAATTAAACGGCATCGTATGGAATATAGATATTTTACTCTTTATTACAGTAGATAAGATAATTAGCGACAAAAATACAATGTGGATACTACTAAGAAAACTCATAACATTTAAGACCTTGAACCGGACCAAATATTACAACCTAATATAATAAGCAAGATATATCCGAAATATCGTTCAATAATATTAGACACGACTCAAAAGTTCATTACCGTCTATTTTATTTATCAACACACATAATGGTGATAAATCATGACCCCATTGTCACATTTATTTTGTCATCTTTGGGTGAAGTTTTCTCAATTGTTGTCGCATCCGCCATATCCCTCATCGTAACCACCACCTTCACCGGAGGCATTGCCTCTTCTGCCTCCCTCACCGGAACTTCTGCCATGTGCCGAACCACGGCCACTCCCTTGGGCCGAGCCATGCCCCTCGTTGCTGCCCGACCCGGACCAACCCGAGACCCAGAATGAGACTCGGCACTTGAGCCTGCCTCAAACCCACCCGAACTAGACCAGGACCCAGCACATGACCCAACATACAAGCCCGCTTTCGAGCTTGCATCTGACCCGCCATACGAACTTGAGCTGGACCCTGATGATAGATATGAACTTGACCCAGAACTAGAACCACACCCGTGCTCCCGCTTCAGCTCCTGAACTGGATCCGCCTCCCAAACCGAGGCCAATTCCGGTTCCGAAACCGAGCTCGACACCACCAAGATTCGAACCCAGATCCTTCCTCGCAACCCGGCTTTCGGAAACATAAAAGT
>JAFMPE010117905.1:0-11710 GCA_024759925.1 Ficus religiosa | reverse complement strand
GCAAACCTTGCACCAAAGAAAGAAAAAGAAAAATAAATCACAAAACAAAATGGAATAAGAAATAAACCGAAAATCAACAAAAATAACAAATCAAATGTAATTTAAGAAATTGAGAATATAGGGTTGCCTCCCTCAAGCACATGTTTTAGAGTCTTCAGCCTGACTATGCGGTATTTCAGGCATCCTATAGCGAGATGGAGGTTTTCTGACGGCTGAAACCATCACCCTAGTAATGCTTAAGTCACTGTCCATTAACTTTGAAAGTTCTCCCTAAGTTTTCTGCATCATTTCTTTCTGACAAATAATTTTTTCTATAGCAAAACCTCCAAAGTGCAGCCGATGTCCTCTGAATCCTTTTTTTTTTTTTCGCTTTTTCTTTCTACTACCACTATCCCTCAAGTGTGTAGGTAGAGGTTTTAGTTCCAAAGCAGGTGGTTCTTCGACAGATGATTTATGTGATTTGAGGGTCCATTCTAGTAACTCAAGGGACTCAAATTGCTTCCCAACTCTAGCTGCTGTCTGCTTGCTCTCCATCCAAAAGACTTGATTATGATTGGTTCCCTCATCTACTTCAGTATTAGCCAGGTCATCTTCCTTTGTCAGTTTAGTAGAGCATGACTTCTCAAATTCCCCAACCACTAGTGAATCCAAAACAGTGATGGCCGAACATTCCTCAACATCATCAGCAAAACGCATCACCTTAAATATGTTGAAAGTAACCTGCTGATCATGAACTCTCATAGTCAACTCGCCTTTCAGCACATCTATTAATGTTCTGCCTGTGGCCAAAAATGGTCTTCCCAGAATAATTGGAACCTCCTTGTCTGCTTCACATTCCATAAAAATGAAATCCACTGGAAAAATAAATTTGTCCACCTTCACGAGCACATCTTCAATTTTCCCTTTTGGATGAGCAAATGACCTGTCAGCTAATTGGAGAGTGACTGTCGTAGGTCTTGTTTCCCCAATTCCCAGCTTGTTAAAGATAGACATGGGCATTAGATTTATACTTGCTCCTAGGTCACATAATGCTCTTCCAAAGTACTAGTTCCCAATGGAGCATGGTATGGTAAAACTGCTAGGATCTTCCAGCTTAGGTGGCAGCTTGTTCTTCAATATCGCACTGCACTCTTCAGTTAGTGCCACCATCTCGAACTCACCTAGCCTTCGTTTCTTTGAAAGAATGTCCTTCATGAATTTAACATAGCTAGGCATTTGTTCCAAAGCTTCCACAAGTGGAATGTTGATGTGCAGCTGCTTCAACACGTCTAAAAACTTTTTAAATTGCTTGTTTTGCTTTTGATTCTGAAATCATTACGGAAATGGTGGTGGAGGTCTCTCTGATCTGCTTTGCTGTAGCATTTCACTCTATTGCATCATCTTGATCTTCTTTGCTGCGGCTTTGCTGTAGCTTTGCTGTAGCATTTTGCTCTTCTTCAGCATTCTGATCTACTTCAGTTTCTGATTGTGGACCTGGCTGATTTTGGATTGGAGAGGGTTCTGTATCTTGAGCAGGTTGTCGGATTGGTTGATCAACTTGTCTGCCATTCCGAAGTGTAATAGCCTTGCAATGCTCCTTGCTAGCTCTTCTGGGGTTCTCCGTATCGCTAGGAAGCGATCCTTGGGGCCTATTGTTCAAAGCATTAGCTAACTGCCCCACCTAATTCTCCAAAGTCCTCAATGATGCAGCTTGACTCTGAATAATGGTTGATTGATTCTGAATGATAGCGTCGTTCTTTGCCATGTACTCCTTGAGTAGCACTTCAATGGAATTTGATTGCTCTTGAGGTTGTTGCCCTTGGTGTCGGTGCTGTTGAAAACCTAGTGGGTGTGTTGGCTTGCTTGGCCCTACTGAAGAATCGATTCCCTGATTTGCCCAAGAGAAGTTTGGATGCTGCCTCCACCTTGGGTTGTAGGTGTTGGAATATGGATTATTATTCTTGCTAAAATTATTAGCATAGCACACCGAGGCTAGGTTGGTTGGGTTGTTTTCAAATAAATGGCCCTCACCACAATAAACACATGCAACATCTACAACCTGCACCGAACCTGCTCCTATTGCTGTGTTCATGGACTTTAATATGTTGGACAATGAAGCAACTTGAGCTGTCAATGCTGTCACAGCATCCACTTCATGAACTCCAGTCACACGCCTCCCTAGACCAACTCTCTCCGTAGGCCGTTGGTAGTTATTGTTGGACATTCTCTCCAAGATCTCATAGGCCTCGTTGTAAGATTTCACAAGAAGAGCTCCATTAGCTGATGCATCCACAATACATCGGGTTTGAGCATTGAGTCCATTGTAAAAAGTCTCCATTTGGATCCAATGGTGAAGTCCGTGGTATGGGCATTTTCTATGCAACTCTTTAAAATGCTCCCATGCTTCATAGAGAGCCTCTCCATCCACCTGCTGAAATGATGTGATGTCATTTTGAAGTTTGGCATTTTTGTTCGGAGGAAAATACTTCACTAAGAATTTCTCAGCCAAATCATTCCATGTTACTACTGAATCTGGTGGTAAAGAATTTAGCCAAGCCCTTGCTCTGTCCCTTAGAGAATAGGGAAATAACTTGAGTCAAAATGCTTCTTCAGTTACAATCCATTCTCGTAGCTCCGTGTTGATCTCTTCTTCTTGCTCTGAAAGTTCTTTCAATTTTTGGATCTAAGGGAACAAAATCTGTGTCCCTCGGCCTATTCCTGCAAGAAAACCACACCTATGAAGAACAACCAGATTTGATTAAAGTTGAGAAAAGCAAAATAAATGATAAAAAATTGGTTCATATAATATTAATTTTCGATAATCTCAATCCTCGGCAACGGCGCCAAAAACTTGTTCACCCAAAAATATGTATGTGAAAATACTATGCAAGTGCATGTAATCGAACAAGTAATATAGTAGTAAGTAAGTATCGTCTCCACAGGAATTGTATTACTAAAAATCTAATTATAGAAAGCAATCAGTCTAAAACAAAATGGAAGTGGATTTGAACACTAAAATTATAAAAACTAAATACAAACTAATGGGTGTAATTAAAAATTCAAGCAAAAGATAAACCGTGGCAATATCAAAGGTTTAGGCTGTGAATCAATGATGGGTAATGTCTAGGATTATTGATTTCTCCTCAGTTGCAAATCTGACAGCAAATGTTGTAGGAATGCTATAGCAAAGTTCATCAAGTCAACTAAAAATTCTACATAATCCTCTTACGAAAAATCTATGCCTTAAGTTCTTTAAACCAAAATCAATATATTCCTATGCATCTTAGTTTTCCAAATGCAAAATTAAGCACCAATTTTTAAAACGTTGTTTAAGGAAATAATATATTCCTATTTCATACACTTATATTATTCAAGTTTGATCCAACCAAAATTAACCTTCCTAGAACCAATTCTAGTTTGCTTCCCCCACAAATTAACGGCCAATCAATCAATAGAGATTTAAGACTCAATACACTTGAATAACCTGAATTAAAAATTACTAAGCATTCAACATAATCAGCAAATCTTCATTACAACTTTGATTCCATCAATAATCCTAACTAAGGAAATTAGTTCATACTTCGTTCAATGAAATCAAAACCAACAGATTCAACAAGGGAAATCATAGTTCACATAGAGAAAATAAAAACAATCCAAAAAGAATTCAAATAACTAGAATTAGAAAATCAAAGAGATGAGCTTGTGTGAAGTGATGAATTCCTTCTATCAACCAATAGCTCACGGTTGCCTTTCAAATTCTTCAAATTCCTTTTTGTGGACCTATTTCTCTCCTTTGTTCCTCTTTGGTTTTTCTCTCAGCTTCCTTTCCACAAATGGTGTCTTTTTCAGCTCTGCCCTCTTGCTTCACCCGAAACGGCTTTCCTCTCTCTTACTCCTTAACTTTCCCCTTTTATATCAATACTCCACCCAGATGCCCTAGTTGCACGTGCCCTTTTGATAGCAAATATTGGTGGCCCTCTTACAGCTGTCATGTTTAGACAAAATAGGCAAAAGAACCACTGCCAGTTGTAGAATAAAAAGTGGGTCCGCAAGTGCTTTTAAGTTAATTATTCACTGCTGCAATATTGTTGTGACAATTCTGTAGCATTTCTACAGCAACCAGATGCACTCTAGCTATATATTCCATAGTCTTCTCTAATCCAATGGGCCTCCTTCTTTTTGGCACCATGGGCTCCAGCTATAAGATAGAACACAAAGTTAGATTTAAAAATATGTTAGAGACCAAAATCATCTACAACTCTTAAACCTTTCTTTAACTAAATTAAATTATTTAGTAATATATAAAATACTAAAAACTAAGGTATATTATCTTGAAATATCAACAATTATTAAACATAAGAGCATGTTAAATAACTCTATTTCATAGAGTTATCACTTGGGCAATGCCGTGGCCTTACAAGTATGCGAGTAGGGCCTTGAACCTGGCCCTGCTTGTGTATCGACAGAGCCGTGGCATTGCTAGTATGCGAGTGAAGGTCATGGCTATAGTCCCGAGTGGGCAGGACGTCAACTTTTCTTGTGCTTGAGAGGATCCGAGATGGTTCTTGATATTTGCTAGAAGGAGCAGGGAGCTTAACCTCCCTTCGAGCCTTCATTGTGTGCCAAAGGACTTATGAATTTTCATAGACCCAAGATAACCCCATGTCGCGAAGCATTTAATGCTTAGTGAATTATGTTTGCTAACACATCCCAAATTTTCCAACCTTACTACTAATGACATGGAAAGTTGACTTTGATCATTGTGAATTGTGGTATGACTAGAAACCAAACAAACTACCAGTAACTTTGTGACCACATTTTACTGATATGGTTCTATTAAGATGTCGTAATTGAAAATCCTAGCACCATGCTAGGAAATATACTTGTGATACATGGCACATAACTTTAAAGTGAAGAAAGGTAACATGTTAGGTACATAAAGGCAAATGAAAACCAAATAAATCAAGGGACTCACATAATGTAGATGCAAGGAATCTAAGGTCAAATTTCAACCAAAATTAGATCGTCAGAAAATTAACATACAAAAATTATTGAGATCCTTGGGGTGGTTCCCCACTACCCCGAGTAATTCGGAGCACACACAAGAAAGTGGGCCAAATTGCCATGACTGATCATGGATCTATCAATTATGGAGACTGATCTCTCACCGTTCGTTGTTAGCTAAATATGGTCGATGAACGATGAATCGATCATCCAAAATGGCGAAGGATTATGCATCATTCATCTTTCATTTTGTTGGGCCAAGTGCCCAACCGATCCATACTTGGTAACTTAACGAGCCTTAAGGGAACTGAGACCAAATGGTAGAGGATGATAATTTGTTGTTCATCACTCTTCTTGTGAGTGATAATTGTTCGTTGGGTCAAGCCCAAATGTTCGAGAACACTTGATCCATCGTACTTCATTGTTTGTCATTTGTTGATTTAGTAGTCATGATGACCCATTTATAATATCATGGGGAGACAAAGTCTGACCCTAATAGATAGCCCCCATTCTATCGAACAATGATTCTCGATAGAGTGTTTGATACTCAACATTCGAAAAAATGATGTATGCTGATCATCAGGAGTGTCAATCATGTGAGTATGGTGAATACTGACGCTAGTCAATCATAACTGTAGAGCCCCAGGGAAAAGGAATCTTCTTTACACATGACTAGTGCTGATTGGGTAACCTGAAATGACAATTGCCTTTTCAAAATTTAAACAGTCGTGAAATAATTTCTCCACGTGGGAATCTAAAAAGCCTTGTGATTCGTGTCGTTTGATAATGCATGATACGAGCATCAAGGCTGTTTGATCTTCTCCCAGAGGGTTAAAACTCTTCGTCTCCCCCTTCTCTCTCCTTTTCTTATTTCTTCACTTGAAGCCATCTGAAAAAATCAGAGAGTCCGTGTAATGCCCTGACCTACGTGGGGCCGTTACCATACTTACTTAAACTATATCTCGGTTTTAAATACTTAAACTTACTTAAAAATTTTAGAATAAATTTTTTTTTAACATATAAAAATATATTAGTCCATATATATATAAACTTTCCGTGCATACATTCTAAAAATAAAAAGACTTACATACTTCTTATATATAACTCAAGTCTTTAAGCATCACACTTATTCAAATATATATATACATTCGATTCAAAATAGCTTGCGGAATAATTTGCATAGTGGTATCCCATACCGCCTTTCACTTGTTGCATCGTCCACATGGCCCACCAATTAAGCTGTAGGCTTTTTACCTACAATATGAAATATACTAATGAGTTTTATGCTCAGCAAGTACAAACTTAATCTCACAAAATATAACAAATATCGTGCAACTTATACATGAACCATTTATGATCAATTATGTATCTCTTATGCTCCATTATGGATTTATTATCTTGATTAAAGTATGGGCCCCTGGTATACGCACCAAATGCGCACAATCCACAGAAAGTTAAGGTTTGCAAGGTCCCTAACAATTCTGGGAATCATGTAAACCTTCATGATCTGGCGGAAGGTCTAAAAATTTTCTTGAACATACATAATCTTCCACGATCTGGCGGGAGGTTGATACGACACATTACTTGTCTTGGTTTAGTCTTAGTCTTGTTATTTTTTTTTTTCCAAGACTAAGATTCTTTACTTATGATCTTATTAGTCATGAGGGATGCGATTCATGATTATGGCATGACATAAAGATCAATGGTATAAAACAACTGGTAGCATGTTTTATAAAACATGGTATTATCATAAAACATAGCATGTTCATACTCTTGGCATAATGGTAAAAACATATCATGGCATATCATAGCATACATGTAAACATGTCATACTTGAAAATAATTTACTATTTTTCATACTGTAGGTGAGGTTTGTAATTACTGGTTATGCTAAGTCTTGAGTTCTGTGTTTCGTCAAATCACAGTAATAGGTTATTTTCCTATTTTCAAAAAAGTCGTAAGATAAGAATCATGCTATCTTGTTATGAATCATATCATTTAATGTTAGTATCCACACTAACATCCATAAAAACTCTAGTTACAAGCTTATGTTACATTGGTATCCCATTTGGTTACTATAAGTAACCTTGGATCCAAAACTCGACATATAACATTTGTATCTAAATAACTTGATCCAATAATTTGTTAGTGCATGTGCAGGAATTGGCCGTACCCTACACGGTTTTGGAAATCCAATTTTACTTTAAAAATATGTTTTGAATTTGACAAAGTTTCCTTATTAAAGTTGTAGATTTCATCAAAATCCATAACTTTTGTTTTTGGTCAAAACCCTAAATCTGTCTTTAACTTGTTTGTTTCCTCCTTTGAAAGTGTTTTGACCATATTTACTAACTATAAAGATTGGTCTCGGATTTTGATAAAAACAGAGGCCTTAGGAGCCATATTTTTTAAAATAGTTCATATAGACCCCTAGGATTTTCCATTTCCTACAACTTTGCAGTTTTGAATTTTTCCAAATTCGGCCTCTAAGGGTCTCAAAATCCTGTGTCTAGAAAACTGTCCAGTTAAATCCAAAAATGACAGTTTTCATTTAGGTGAGTTCTTACATAAAATTACGCACACACTACCTCGAACGGTTAAAACCATGATCCTACGTCAAGCATACAAGGCATTTCATAATGTTTTCATAATCATACATTCATTTCTTATCCATATAACCTTTGTGCAAACCCAAATGGTAATCTGTACCAAATTAGGGTTTTAGGGTTTTCTTGAACCCTAAATGTAACACCTTTTTCCTTACTTATTCATAAAACATCATTCTTGAGTATGTGTGAAAACATATCCAACATATGGTAGGCATTCACACAGCCACTATCCTCTAACAAAAATTATCATAAACATACAACAAACTACAATTAGAGACCACCAAACCCTAATCAAGCAAAATCAAGCAATCACTGTAAACCCTAGTGCTTGAAACTAAAAAGTGAGCTTATGCTCTTACATTTCCAACATGGAAATACACTTAAATCTTGAACCAAAACTTAATTTAAGAACTAGAGGGTGAAAAGGTTTACCTCAAGATCCAAGAGAGTGGATCTACACTATAGTTGAGAAATTTTCCTTACATTCCTTCAACACCAAAACTGATCTCTCTCTCTCACTCTCACCTTTTCTTTTCTTTTGGCTCAGTTCTCAAGAACTAGAGAATGAGCTGCCAATTTTAGGTTTCACTAAAATATTCACCAAGTGCTTTAACCTCACCTATTTATAGGTGAAAAACAAATTCATTTCTAAGATTGCAAAATGGTCTTCAAGAGCAAAATTTTTGCTCATAGACCCCATGTGGTGGCCGGCCATCTAGGGCTATGTGGAAGGTCATGCTTGCTCAAGCTCAATACTTAGCCAAGTAAGCAAAGCTAAAGTGCTTACTCACCCAAGCTAGAAACATGATATGTCAAGCTCTTAAAAATAAGGTAATTTTATTTCTAAATTGCATATTGATCCTCAAGAGAAAAATTCTTGCTCATAGAACCAATGTGTTGGCCAGCCATATAGGGCCATGTGGAGGGACTTGCTTGTTGAAGCTCAACACTTAGCCAAGTAAGCAAGGCTAACATGCTTACTTACCAAAGCTAGAAGCATGATGTGTCAAGCTCTCAATGAAACTCTTATTTCCACATTTGCATATGAGTCCTTAAGAGCACAATATTTGCTCATTTACCACATGAGGTGGCCGGCCATATAGGCCATGTGGAAGGCTTGAGCTTAAATAATTTTTTTTCAAACTTATCCCTAACTAATTGTCCTTGGTTTCCAATGTGACTATGGTAACCAAGCTTGTAACCAATCATTGATCTAGTTGAATTTGAAGTCCTAGTTAGAAAATTCCATCATTCAAAAATTTACATACTTATCTACAATCACACCTTTTTCTTAAAATTGCATTTTGACCCCTAAAGAAAAAATATTTACACTTTAGTCCTTGTGACGTGGCCGGTTATGGTGGAGGCATATGGCTTCGAATTCTTGCTTAGTCATCCAGTTAATACTTTCTTAATTTTCTAAAACTCCATAATTATTTACTTTTCTTCAAATTGCATATTGGCCCCTAAAGATAAAATATTTGCATTTTGGTCCCTAGGAGGTGGCAGGTCATAAGGAGTGCTTAGTGGCCAAGTAATTTTTCCAATATTCATCCATTTTTATCTTAGGATGAGGTGTCATATCCTTAAGCTTCGTTTGGCTTTCTTCCATAATGCAGTCCAAATTTCATACTAATACAGATATTACAAATACTGTTTTTAACTAAAAAATAGTATTATTATACTAGCCTTCTGTCTAGAATTTATCTGTACTTAACTAGACCGCGTTTTGATTTTTCTTAGGACTTAAAGCCACATAGTTCTTATTGTTCTAAAAATTGTGCTTGATTTCTCTACAGTGGTCTCGTACCTTATTCTTGCTTATTCATACGTAATGACTGTTTTTCACAGTATAATTTTCATACTACTTATTATATTGTAGAACCATCTTAATCATACCTTAGGTCATTCTGGTCAAATGTTGTTTGACATAAGATTATAAACCCTAATTTCGCCTCTTTCAATAAAAGGCCTCATACTTGTATAAATAAACTATTATCGAGTCTTATAATAGTACAAAAAACTCAATTATACTCTGATAAATCAGATCAGACATTTCACATAAACATAGATATTACAAACTTTGATTCCTAAAAAAAAGAAATCATAAATTCGTAAAAAGGTTGGTTATTACAGTCCGAGAGTTTTCAAAGTCACCTAATTTTCAGGCAAGATTTCTTTTCCTTTTCTTCGTTTTATGTTCTTTTGATCTGAAAAGTTTTGTCTTTTCATTGTTTTCAAGTCATTTGAGGCTAGTTTTATGCACTTTCACCAGGTGAGTGATTTGGTTTAGGGATTTTGTGGTATTTTTTGAGTTTTTCTTTAAGTTTTTGGGTTGGTGTTCTTCGTGTTCATCCCAAGACTTATAGGATTTCAAAGGTTTAGGACTTAGATCCAAAGTTCTTTCACCGTTTGTCCAAAAATAAGTCTGTGAGCTAATATGGATAAAGCAAGAGCTAAGGGACTACTAGAGGAGGACGTCGAAGTCCCAATGAGCATCTATCTGGATGACGAACTGACATCCGTTATTCAACGTTCGAAGGAGGAGTATGATTGACTCCAAAAGAGAAAGGGCATTGAGTCCAACAACAAAGCGTCAGAAAGGAGTCAGTTGGCAATGGTGTTGGGGGCTGGGGCCTTTACTATTCCTCCCATAGCTCGATTGAGTCGACCCCCATGATGAATAAGCACAAAATCATTTTAACGAATGGTGAACCCCCCTTCCATCTTGATTGAAGATGACTTGGCCCTTATTACGGGTCAGTACGGGTTCCTGAACAAAGTCCAACTTTGTCTTCCTTTCACGAACGAATGAGCTGACATCGTGTTTGAGGGATGGATCTACATGTAAATGATATACTTTGAATGTGGACTTCCACTTTTGATCCATCATCTCATTGTTCAAAGCATATATTATTATCAACTGGCGATCCCTCAGCTGATGCCAAACGAGATGTGAGTATTTCTAGGACTGAAAGTGATTGCCAATGAGGTGGGTGTCGAGCAATCAGTAGATGGTTCTCTCACCCTCTACTACTCATAGGAGAACTTGAAAGACCATGGCCGCTACTTGATGTTCCCTAGACGACAACGACAAGTGGTCGGGGAATTAAGAAATGCTGATTAATATTGGTAAGATTGGAAATTTTTTCATGCTAGTGAACGTGAAATCATTGGGTGCACTAGCAAACACTTTTTTCCATTTGTGGGGTCCTTTTTGTAAGTTTCGAATGAAGAGTATCGGGAGAAAAATCCTACATACATTATTGGAATATTTATGTTAATCATCATCATTTTCTATTGCAGGTAAGGAACTAAGGAAGCCTCCATCGAAAGAGCTTTTGTTTGAGGTGAACCTCGAATGACTGCTTGCCCAGTCCAATTAAGAGTGGGATGAAATTAACATCTCCCACAGGTTTAGACAGTTGAGCCTCTAGAAGGACTTCATCATAATCCAATCAGGTATAGTTAAACGAATTCCATCCTAGGTTGATTGGCCGTTCATGATTAGAGGAGTGTTGAGGAGACTTTTCGGCACTCCGCTGTTCATTGAGCCACTTTCTAATGAAGAGGCTTTGATCATAGAGTTAGTTTCGATTACAATGAAGATTGATTTTCCCTCCCCCAATGAGATTGTTGCAAGGAAGTAGGCGGAAAAAAGAGGTTGCAAAGGTAGCAGCAGCGGCGAAGGCAGTTGAGGCTGCTCAAGTTCTGAGTCTTCCTCCCTTTCCTCTCATCAAATCATCCCTCAAGCCTTCGAACATGATGGAGCAACCCTCTGCCAAAAAGCAAAAGTTAGGCAAGAAGCCAAGGAAAAAGGCACCTCTGAAGAAGAAAGAGTAAGCCAAGGCAATCGTTCCTGAATCGAGCAACGAGCCTCAAATCACAAAGGAGGAGGAGATGGACTTAAAGGTAAACCTGCCTCCAGGGACAAGCCTTCTCCATAACAAAAAACTTAGAGTTCAGATTATGCATCAGTTACTTACTAACGTTGATACGGATTCGGTGAATGATGGCCGAATACATGAGCATCTTGACAACTTCTCATGGGATGGTTTAAAGGTTTGTTTGTCTTATTCTTTCACTATTGTTTCTATGATCAATTACATTGCTTAATG
>JAFMPE010117892.1:3295-15006 GCA_024759925.1 Ficus religiosa | reverse complement strand
AATCATTTCGAAATCGCTCCCAAACAGACTCTAAACGACAGTTCAATTTCTTCAAAAAGAACTAAGAATTTGTTATTCCCTCGTCTAACTCCATCTACCGGTGGTAGAGACTTCAGATCGTATGATCGGATGACAGAGCCTTTATTCGACGGCTAAAATCTCACAAAATTCTACAGATAACAGCTAAAAATGAGGGGAAAAAAAAAAGAGCTTACGATTGACAGCAAGAGTGTAAGGCAATCCCTTGCGGTTGGAGGACTTGATGAACTTCAGATTCTCTGAGAATATCTCGAATCGCAGCTTGATCTGGTCCTCAGTCTCGTACCTCTTCCCATACCTTCCCAAAAAAAAAAAAAAAAAAAAAATCAATTTAGAAAATTATTTAAAAAAAAAAAAAAGAGATCTGAAAACAGAGAGGATGAAAAGGAGAGAGATACTTGGAGGCGAAGCGAGCGAAGGAGAGGGCGCGGCGGGTGTTGCCGACGACTTGGAGGAGTTGGGAGTGGAAGTCATGGAGGCCGTCGGAGACTAATCGAATGGGATTCGACTCCTCGAAGCTCGATCCGTCGGCAGCGGCGACGAGGACGACGAGGACGAGGAGGAGGGAAGAGAGGAAGGTGAGTCTGGCCATGTGTGTCTCTCTCCAAGAACCCTGGGGGACGACTGGTACTGAGAGAGGAGAGAGAAAGAGTGCGAGGAGAGAGAGAGGAGAGAGAAGGGGAACTGAGGAGGAGATCGATTGGCTGCTATGATTGGTACTTATGGTTATGAGGGGAAATGGGATCAAAGTTTTGGAAAATGCCAAGTCAGCAGCAGGGGAGAGGGGTAATTTGGTCGAGTGGACACACTGGGCAAAAAGGAAACTCATTGGCCCACGTGTCTCATGTGTTTCGGCCTTTATTTTCTTGTTCTAATATGTGACGTACGGGATGACTTAAAACTTTTAGGAGGAGTTGTTTTCCGCAAGGTTATCTTGTTGGACTTATATATATATATATATATATTTAGGAACAAGGTTCAAGTCTACCGGTCTGTTAGGATGCCTCAGCTGTATTAGATTTGTAGGATTGTTCTTAAAAAAGAAGATATTTCTGGATTTTTATCAATTGTTAAAATAATTTCAAGTTTTTACCCTCAAATAGATAAGTTTGAAGTGTTAAAAATCCAAGCAAAAAGGTCAAAAAAAACCGTAAACATATTTATTTAAAAGGTCGTTTCCATCATTTTTACTTTTCTTCTTGAACAAAATAAAACCCTTTTTTTTTTCTTTGCTAGAATTGAACAAATTAAAACTTGGCGTTTTAAGTGTTTTTTTAATTTAAAAAAGAAACGAAAAACTTGGCTTCATGTTTTTTAGGGAAAAAAAAAACTTGCATTTTTCCCTAAACAATAATAGAGAAAAAAAAAAACTATCATTTTCTATGGTTACAATTGTTTTTGGCCAAAAGAAGGAGGACTCTGTTATTAATAAAAGTCACCCCTTTTTTAAACACCCCTTTTTTTAAACAATAAGATATCCCGATTAGGTCGGTATCTTTTTAACAACCCCATCACATTCCTATCACTCAAATTTATCAATTACAAAAATTGCAAAAAAGGATAGTCTTGAAGGGGGAAAATTACAAGAAACTTTTTTTCTTTTTATGAATGAAAATCACCTTTTAGCACCAAAAGAAAAAGAAAAAGAAAAAAAAAAAGAGGACTTTATTATTTATTATGATTTTTAAGTGGACCTGTTATTTTAGCAACAAAAAAAAGTCTTGATTGATAATATGTATTAATATATAGATATACATCTTAATACAAATATAACTCGCTAAAAAAATTTCAACTTTACACCTTAAAAATGCACCGCTAATTATTTTTTGTTTTTTAAATGCATGATTGTATTTTCTCCAAAAAGAAAAGTATGATTGTATTTGTGTCAAAATTAATCAAATTCAAAGATTGAACAACACAGAAAGAGTTGTTGAAATTTTTGTTTTTTTGAAATGGACAGTTGAGAATTTTTTTAAGATTATTATGAGAAAAAATTTCTAGTCGATTGAATAAGGCAAAAGATACACTATCAGCACTGAGATCCACAGTTCAATTAATATCTCAATATTTCACTACTGATCAAGTCACAGAATGCTTAAGGAATATTTATTTCGAAAAACAAATCCTACGGAATAAATGCGGGTCAACTACATTTTTGAAATGAAACTTTGAAAATAATTTTCTTCCCGTTTGATTTGCAAAGATATTTAGGACTATAAAAGACTCCATCCGAATAAAAAACTGTAAAATTAAGTAAAAATGAAAAGTAATAAATTATGCAGTGAAGTTCCAACCAAAAACCAACTATAATATTAACTTTTGAATATTAACTCATGTAACAGTAAATTGTTATCTTTTCAATGTTGGATTCAATAAATTAATATGACCATATTATAAACACTTACAAATGGATAAATTATGCAGTGAAATTCCAATTAAATGGTGTTAGGAACACCAACTTCAGTCTTAATTTTTGAATATTAACTCATGTAATAATAAGTTATTATCTTTTCATTGTTGGATTTAATCAATTAATGCGACAATGTTGTAAATTTTTTAAAAAATATAACTCACATGTCACATGTTAATTCTTAAAAACTGATATAAGATTGGTGTTCTTCACATTTATATAAATCAATAGACACACATACATACACACAGTTGATAAAAACTTAGATATTTATTGACGAAAAAAATAATTATAAAACAAGAAATATCAATTGAAATGACATTTCACAAACTTGTTTGTTTTATTGTCTGTTTTCCAGGAAGATATTTATGTTTATTCTCCCAAATTAGTCTCCCATCATTGTTACATTACGTATGTATTTGATGTTAAGATTTTAATTGTAAAATTTAGATTTAGATTGATTATATATTTATCGAGATGTTTAAATTATAAGAGTTAAAAAATATATAATTTCAAATGTGTTTAGAAAAAAATATCAATATGAAACTTATTTCATTCGTCTCGAAATTCTATGTAATTTTAAAAAAATCATCTCATTTAAATTTTCCATATAAAATTATAGACTTTTAAAATTTGAATAATATCACATGTCTCTGTCTTTGTTTTTCTTTTTCTTCTTTTTCGGCGGCTGGCTAGAATTATCCGAAATTGGTTTATTAGTGTAAAAGAGTGATGAATTAAGTGTATGATTATTTTTCCTTATTAATTAGGGAAAAAAAACATAGGAATTATAAGAAATTTAGAGATTGGAGCAAGACGAAAAGCAAGCCTAAGCATTCACAGATTACGTGGAGCCGTTTGATTGAGTATTCTAAAGAGATGTGCATTCAAATAGTGAATAGTGTTTATAAAATTTGTTTAACAATATGTGTCCTACATATATAAAAGAGTAGATAAAAATAACTGTTCATTTTTTTATAGTAAAAAATGTATCATTTTTGGGTATTGTTTTTGTTTTTGTTTTTGGCTGCCGTGCAGCTGACAAGGGGAGAAGGGGAAGGGAAGGGAGAGAGAGAGAGAGACTTGGGTTTTGAAACTTTTTGAGCCTTTTTTGGCTGCTGTGCAGCTGACACATGAGGAAGGGAGACAGAGAGAGAGAGTGTGTGTGGGGGGAGTTGCTGGGTTTTGGGTCTTTTTCCGGTTGACACAATCGAAAGAGAGGGGGAGAGAGAGAAAGAGAGAGGTGAGTGGAATGGGGGATTTTTTTTGGATATTTTTTTTTTCTTTTGCTCAAGGGGAAGGGGAGGGGAGGGAGAGAGAGAGAGAGAGAGACAAAAGAGAGTACGAAATGTGAGAGAGGAGAGGAAAAAAAATATTTTTTTATATTAATATTTATTTTATATAAAATTTTAATATATATATAACCAAAGAGAAAACAACTTCCAAACAGTAAACGTTGAATGTTGAAACCAATATATTCATGTGACTAAGGGTCCGTTTGGTTCGTTAGTTTGAGTTGAAATATTTTAGTTATAATAGTAAATTCTTTTGAATTTTTAGAAAAGATAAAAAACTTTTTGGGAAAAAGACAATAACTTTTTAGGAAAAAAACAAAAAAAGTACAGTTTGAATTGAAATGAGATCATGAAACCAATATATTCATGAAACCAATATATTCATGTGACTACAGTTTGAGTTGGAATGAGATGATAAAACAAACAAGCCTTAACTGTCACTCATCAACAGTCAATATAAAGGAATAGCTCAATAAAAGGACTCCAACGAATACATTTCCCCTTTTTTTTTTCTTTTCTTTTCTTTTTTTTTTTTAATTTTATGAAAGGAACCCTTTCTTTATTTATTTAATTTTTTTTGTTTGTGGTAACTACACATCCAATCTTTTTTTTTTTTTTGGAAGGCATTGAAATACATCATTTGGTTCACCGTTCTTTCGTAAAAAAATTTAAGAAACAGAGAAAAGAAAAGAAAAGAGAAATGCGGGCTACCAAACAAAGGAAAAAAAAATCAGATGAAAGAATCCATTCAAACACCACATAAACTAATATAATTCATTTGAAACTTTTTGAGGCTGTTTTGACTATTATGCAGCTGACACACGGGGAAGGGAGAGAAAGAGAGAGAGTGTGTGTGCGGGGGGAATTGTTGGGTTTTGGGTCTTTTTCCGACTAACACAGTCGAAAGAGAGGGGGAAAGAGAGAGAGAGGTGAGTGGGATGGAGGATTTTTTTTGGATTTTTTTTTCTTTTGCTCGAGGGGAAAGGAAGGAGATAGAGAGAGAGAGAGAGATAAAGGAGGGTACGAAGTAGGAGAGAGGAGAGAAAAAAAAAGATTTTTTTTGTATTAATATTTATTTTTTATAAATTTTTAAAAAATATATATAATAATTAATTTAAATAATGTTCGAAATTTTTTAAAAGTGATAATTTAGCCCTTATTTAAAAAATAACTCTTTTTAAAATTTAGTTATAATTTTTATTGATTTTTCAGAAAAAGATAAAAATTAAGATTAAAAAAAATACATATTAGTTAAATTTTAGTTGAAAAGCCAAGCGAAGCATATATCTATAGATATATAAAAACGTCAATACGTAGTATTGTTCATGAGGTTCAACCAAAACGAGCGTTTTGGTTCAAATGCTCGTTTCATTTTTTTTTTTTAAGATTTGTTTTTTTTTTTTTCAGCTTTTTAATTACTATTTTTAAGGATTGTTGTTGTTGTTCGTTTCACGTGTTGGCTAAATGTCTTTCTTGAAGAAATGCGTCATTCCTTACTTTAGATGCTTTGATGGGTCCCACGTGAACATTGCGAATATGTTTTCTCTCGATTTCTTTCTTTCTTTTTTTTCCCTACTTTTTTTTTTCCTTTTCTTTGGCGTAGAACTTGTCATTAGTGAGAGATTTTTTTTTTTCATTTTTCATTTTGTTTTCTCACCCTCCGAAAAGAAAATAAATTCCTACATTTATAAAATAGTAGATAAAGTAGGAGATTGAAGATTGCCTTATCATCAAAAGAGAGAGAGATAACATTTTCTTTGTATTCCATACACACACACAGATATATATATATATATAGTTTTAAAATATTGGGTTTCCTCTTTTGCTTTATAAAGTTTCGTTTAAACAATAGGAAAAAGTGTTCTTTTTTATTGTGAGCTAATGGTACCTTCAGGTTTCAAAACAAGGTTAATATAATTCTTTCATTTTAGAATTTCATTTTTACTTTTATATCATTTTGCCATTATTTTCGAGCATATTCATGTTAAATTTGTGTTTGGATCAATTTTTCTTGTTTAGAAATTTTCTACTTTTGTTTGCTTTTGGAATGATTATCCGTCCTACTGTAGTTTTAGGAGTTCATTATGTAGAAAATAGGCATATATCTAATATGATTTAGGATAACGCCTACTACAACTTGTCATATGAGAACTCAGGTTTAGGAATGTATTAGCATTTCATTTAAAATTATTTTTGCTATAAAACTTTGAACAAGTAGGTATAAATGTTACCGCTAGCATGTTGTTCTACAGCTAAAAATGTTTATAAAAATAAGCTATTTTGTTTTTTTTAAACTTTGTTTACAGATGCATGTGTGTATGTGACTCTAAATATAAATTAAAATGTGTGTAAAATATTCATATTGACTATTTTTTTTTAATTTACCTTTTACTTTATTGTCATATTTTCAAAACGCTTTAAGTTTTCATTTTCCAATCATTTTTTTCTTATTGCAATGTTTTATTTTTTGTATAGCCAACAATGGGATTAAAACCTTTTTTGAGATAACAAAATGCAACTCTACATGTTTTGAAATAAATAAATAAATAAATAAATGAGTTGTGTGTCATTATCTTATTTATTAGAATGTTTAATTTTGTTATTATTATGTATTTTATGATTGTATTATGAAATTTAACTCTTCAATCAGTATTTTTTTATAATCTCTATAAAATATTTCTTTATATTAAACGCTATGAAAATTTTCATTACGACTCAACACGTGCAACGCACGTGCCTAAACTAGTATTTAAATACAAAATATTGATAAATTAAAATGTGTGTAAAATATTCATATTGACTATTTTTTTTTAATTTACCTTTTACTTCATTGTCATATTTTCAAAACGTTTTAAGTTTTCATTTTCCAATCATTTTTTTCTTATTGCAATGTTTTATTTTTTGTATAGCCAACAATGGGATTAAAACCTTTTTTGAGATAACAAAATGCAACTCTACATGTTTTGAAATAAATAAATAAATAAATAAATGAGTTGTGTGTCATTATCTTATTTATTAGAATGTTTAATTTTGTTATTATTATGTATTTTATGATTGTATTATGAAATTTAACTCTTCAATCAGTATTTTTTTATAATCTCTATAAAATATTTCTTTATATTAAACGCTATGAAAATTTTCATTACGACTCAACACGTGCAACGCACGTGCCTAAACTAGTATTTAAATACAAAATATTGATAAATTAAAAAAAAAGTACAAAACACTGATAAATTATCAAATAAATACTGTATTACGGTATATAAGTATTCTAATAGAACGGTTGATCGACGTCCGTGAAACTAGTAGCTCCATAGTCAAATACTCAATATACAATTTCAAGAAAACAAAAAACTCAATATACAAAATGCAAAGTCCACAAACTCTTTAAAAAAAAAAAAAAGTAAGTCCTCAAACGGATAAGATGGGTAGGCGAGAATTCGTTTGTCAGAGCGAAATTACAACATGTTTATACATGTAGAATTCCATAAAACAAATTTCTTTAAGATATATCTTTTTAAAGGAAAACATAATTACTAATTATTTTTATAATTTTCAAGCCTTATGATGCATAATTGCATAATAAAATTATAATGATATAATATTTTGCTATTTGTGATATATTTTAAATATTTAACTATGTTTCAATTCCACCGTTTAGATCTTGCTATATGTCTTACTTCTGGTTTTTGAAACGGAGTATTTATGTAGATGGTCAACATGAATACAAACATATGAACGAGCTATTTCGGTAATGAGGCCCATGCCTATTTTGGTTGTGAGGCCCATGCCACATCAACCCAGTCATCTTAGCCTTAAATAGGCCCATTTTAACTTATAACAGCTCTTTTAAATATTTTAGATACAGTAAGGTTACATTTTTGTTCTTGTAATAACTTTTCATATTCTATGTTTAAAAAATTACATGACTATTATTTATGAGAAAGGCTGTGGTGGAGTCTTATTTAGAAACCCTACATCGTAGAGCTCATTTTATAGACCATTCGATGAATTTCAACGATTGAGATATTGTTTGTGTATAATAATCATAATGTACCTTATTTCATAGTATTATAACCTAATTAAATTTAAAAAAAATTAAAAAAAAAGAAATAAAAAACCCAACGTTCCACCACTGCCTCCCCTCTTCCCCCGTTGGCCTCTGACCTGTGAAACCATCCCCCGCTCTCGACCTCCAGCGAAAACCAACCACCACCTAGCGCCAGATCCGTGTGGCCCAGGCCCCCACCTCCCGCCCCTACCACCCCCTTCTTGCCGTGCCCAGACCCTGGTGACGGGACACCCCCATGCCAGATCTGCGTAACTCAGACCCACCCCAACATGCCTAGACCTAGTGACGTGACGACCCCCCCCTCTGCGCCCGGACGCCAATGACGGGGCACACCCAAGCCAAATCGGCATGACCCAGACCCCAGTGACAAGGGCGCCCCCCCCCCCCCCCCCCCCAACAAAGATCTACATGAACCTCTAGCGAAACCCACCCCTCTAACTTGTGGCGACCCCCCAACACAACCTCCAGCGACAACCCCCTCGGCCCCGGACCTGCACGATCCTCTGGTGAAATCCTGACAAAGAAGACGAAGAAGAGTTCAATTTTTTAATTTCGTTTTTAATTTTTTTCATACAATCCTATAAATCAGTATTTATTTTAGTTATTATGTACCTTTTATATCTTATTTATTCGATTAACTTTGAATGGTATTAAATGAAATCCTACCGATAGGGTATATAATAAGGTATGTACTACATATCGTTCCATTTTTTGTAGTGATATGTATTTTTGCTATCTATAAACTTGACTACAACGGAAGATCCATAACTGCTCGTTTGCTACTGTGACAAGCAATATGGCACATTCTTCAATCAATCAACCCCATCTCCTTATTTACCAAAAAATAAAAATAAAAAATTCAATGAACCCCATCAGCTTCTTTCATAGCAAAAATAAAACATAAAAAATAAAAAATAAAAAATAAAATCAATCAACCCCATCTAAACCAACCTTACCCATATGGCACATGCTTCTTTCCATCCAAATTTGCCCATTATCAATTGGACCAAATCTACCCGTAAATCAAGCGATCACGCGTGGTTTTGCCAAAATTAAATTAAGATCAAGGACCAATTTACCAAAAAACTTAAAACATCAAGGACGACTAATTATGTTTTTTATTTTTATTTTTTAAATGGGATCTATTGCTCACACTCATTAAAACAAATTAAAACACTCTCATGTTTCCTATTTAAAACCCTCATCTCCCACTTGTTAAGCTAGTTCGAGTGACGGACCAATTATGTTAATTAATAAGTACTACATTGTTATTATTATTATTTTATCCAAAACAACATCCATATGGCAATTTATTATGTGACTTGATTCTCCATCTCCAGTAATTTGATGACATCACAACTCACATAATCATTTCGTCATATGATTTCAATTACAGTTGTATTCACACAATAACTCACAATAAGAGCAGGAAATTTACCTTTTTTAAAAAATAAAAAAAATTTAAAATAAGGATTCGAATCATATATCTTATAATAGAGTCAGATACGCCAGTAATAACGTGGGAAATTTATTATTAAAATGATATTAAACTAATAAAACAATAATCATGATGGGCTTATATGTAATGATGGATCTAGAAATTTATCTTAGTAGGGACACACATAAGGAAAAAAATTTTGAAATTGATAACTTTATATGATAAAAAGTTTCATGTTTATTACCATATAATAACTATGACATATTGTTTTATATTTTGAAAATATTATAAATTTATTCTTGAACTTTATCTTAAATAGAAGTTTCTAATTCATGATTTGTGGTACGTTGTTTGTAATTTTTTAATTAAAAAATTAAATTTTACTCTAATTTATTCTACGCCATCATTTTTTTAAAAGTTAATTCTTTTTATTAATAAAGAAAACTTATACGCAAAATATTCAAGTTGATGATAATTTTAAAATCAGTAAATTTTTTAAAAACAAATAAAAATTAAAAAAATAGAAAGAAAAGTAGATAAAGAAATTAGGAGGAAAAAAAAAAGTATCAAATGTTGAGTATGGTATTAAAATATAAGAATAAATTGAGTCTTATAGGGTAGCTTTGAGGAGGAGGAGGAGGAGGAGGAGGAGGAGGAGGAGAAGAAAAAATAAATAAATAAATAAACCTTGGAGCGGGGCCTTGCACATATCCGCGCCTGCTTGCAAGTAATTCATAGTCATTCTGTTAAACTGTGTGTTGAAAATTCTTTGCCGTCTAGAGAGATCTAGGTTGCCATCTTTATTCTTTGATTTTCCCCTCTTCTCTCTCTTTCTCTTTCATTTGCTAAAAGTAGGAAAAAAAAATTGGAAAACAGCTAGCACAAATCTAGACTTATCTTTTCTTAGTTTTTAAGACGCGACATTAAGAAGATGCTTAGACGCATAATCTAAATTTCAAAATTATAATATAATTTTTAAATTTTTTTTCTCAGTTTTATTATTCAATCAGTTTTATAATTCAAAATTTAAAAATTTATAACTTTAAATAAACAAGTTCAAATGAGATTTTTTTTAATAAATTGTATAGAATTTCAAGACGAACGAAACAAACTCCATATTGACATATATATTTTTTTGAACATATTTCGAGTTTTTACACTTTTTAACTATAACAATTCAAATATCTCGATAAACGTATAATTAATTCAAACTTAAATTCTATAATCCAAACTTTAACACGAAACGCATGTTAAATATTTTAATTTATTATTGTTATTATTTTTTTGTTTAATAATAATTGTTGAAATTTCCTTGAAGCTAATGGAATGAAGCAGACTGGTTCAGTCGTGTTATCACAGGAGGTGGCTGCTGACACGGTTAGAGAGAAACCACTCGAGAGAGTGCTTTATTTTATGACCAAATCAAGCTTACTGTTATTAGTTTCCTCGTAGCCAAACGAGTTGACATTTGACCCAAACAATGTCAAGCTCGTTCACAATGACCAACAACATATAATATATGTACGGCATAACTCATGGCACAATAGTTTTTCTGAAAAAATCTTCTCAACCCGACGGGACGGGATTGTAATGAATCGGGGTCGAATAGGCATACAAACTCGGTTTAAGTGGCAGAGTCCATATTATATTTTAACCATGATGCATTTTAATTTTTTTGGATTATGCATGTTTATATCATCTGAATTTTAGAATCATTCTTATTTCGCCTCTTGTGTTTTGAAAATACACACTTATTTTTTTAACTTTGAATTATCCCCCACTTAATCCTTTTTACGAGAATTTCAGTTAAAAAGCAAGCCGAAAAAAGTGAATTAAGTACAATAATATGGACTTTTTCTTTTTGTTTTCAATAGAAATCCTAACAGAATAGTGATACCAATACCCTTATTTTTCCATATATATGTTTTTAATAAAAATTCTTATAAAAGGGATTAAGTGAGATAAATTCAAAATTTAAGAGGTAATATGAGAATTTTTAAGTACAGATGACAAAATACAAATGACCATAGAATTCAGACGTACAGATAATAATAATCTTTTTTTTTTTTTGGGAAATAAGTAATAAGAGAAATATATAAAATGTTATAACATGTTATTGTCCAAGAACTATTCTAATAAGGACGATTAAAAAGCGTGTAAAGTATAAAGGCAACGTGTACGAAAGAAATTAAATTTTAGCGAGACAAAATTAGAAAATCTTAAGATTTTTAAGGTTAATTTTTTTTCCCCCCTTTAAAGAAAGCAAGTGGGACTCGTTGTTCTCACTAGGCATTATATAGCTCCTCCCCTGCTCGGTTCCTACTGTCTAAAAAAGTTTATTACACGTGTATATATATATATATATATATGCAATAAGTTCATTACACGGTTCGCACGTGTTTAATCTGCTATCTGTTTTGCCCTTTACGCATACGAGTGAAAACAAAAGGTGGACAT